>PVIH01007952.1:0-95720 GCA_004025045.1 Sigmodon hispidus
GGCGCCTGGGGACCTATGGGCAATGTCTACGTGGCTTACCAGGATTGGAAGCCCAGAGGGTATTTAGCCACGAGCGGACTTCCCCCCGGGGTCGTTCGTCATATGTCTGAGAGTGAGAGTGTGAGTGAGTGAGTGAGTGAGTGAGAGACAATAAGATAATTAAAGGCCCGAATAAACTGCAAAGGGAAGGATCCGGTGTTGCGTGTTCCTTGCTGGCGAGGTGGCGCGCGACAGTCATATTTTTTTATCCATGTATATCCTTGTTCAAACTCCCTTCCTCCTCTTGTCCCTTTCACTCAATCTTTCTTCTCCACATCTCTTTATCTCTTCCCCAGAAAGGGAAGGAGGTCCCAAGTTTCCAATATGGCTTAGTTCAGCATCCACTCTTGGCAGATCCACTTTCTTCACCCCAACATCAAGACTGGGTCAGGTGTTCCTCTGGAGGGAGTGGGATCCAAGGTGCTGGTCCAAGGTGTATTTTAGTGGTAATATTTTTGTGTTTTTCAGATGTGGAATACCCAGAGTAGGAAGAGTAAATGAATATGCTTTCAACTGGTCACCTATATATAAAGCCAGGATAGTACATTCTTATGTGACTATAGCTTTGAAGGCTGTAGTATTTATGTGTTCCACAAAGAACATAGTTAAATCTAGGAACATGGTAGGGAGTATGTGAAAAGCTTTAAGAAGTTTTACAAACAGCTTCATGTTGCAACAAGTGACCCAGATCTCAGTAAGGTCAATTCTACAACTTATAAGAACTGAGCTTCAGCTAAGAAGAAGGTTGCTGAGAGGGTCCTCACCATGGTTACACCCTACAATGTCTATAATAGCATCTAGGCCTAGCCTGGAAAGTTGGTGCACACAGAACATTTTGTTGAAAGACCTCTTAATGCTACAACTATGTTATCATCATCCAGTCACTCTTATTTAATCATTTATTTTGATATTTTAGGGTCAAACACAGGAATTCTTTGTTTAGGTGACTCCCAGTCACCCCAGTCTGACTTTTAGCATGGCTGGGATGGTGTTTGCACTTACATGAGAGGTAAAAGTCATTTTTTACTTTCTTTTTTTTTCTTTATTTATTTTGTATTTATCAAGAAAAACAGTAAAATGAATTTAAAATGCTGATAAGTTAACAATAACTATAAAGAAGATAAAAATCATAAGCATGACTTATCAAGGGTGATAATGCAAATAAGATTATTACACATATATTTACTTTGTGTTCAGCTTTCCCTCTGAATTTTTTTTTCTATCCCTGTATATTCTTATTCAAGGTCCCTTCCCCCTCCTGCCACATCAGGTCATTTTTTTCTTCTCCACAACTCCCCATCCCCTCCCTGGGCAGGGAGCAGACAGTCCTATGGTCTCACTGACCCAATAATGCTTAGTTCAGTCTCCACTCCTGGCAAATCCAGTTTTGTCGCTCCTCCCTCAAGAGTGAGTCAGGTGTTCCTATAGTTGGAGTGAGATCCGAAGGGTCAGTCATAGGTGTACATTTGTGACAGTGTCTTACCATACTCTGTGTGGGTGTTTTGAAAAAACAGAAGAGCCATCAGTAAACTCTTGTCTGCTCATAGATATGTATTTTAGATTCTTTCAAGACTATTGTTTTATTTTAAAACCACTTGTAATTCCAGTTCTAGGAAACCCACTGCCACACTCTAACATCTGCTGGCTCATACATGCCTGTGATGCCCATATGCATGTTCACACACACACATATGAGTAAAAATAAAATAAATAAAAATTTAAAAAGAAATAATTAGCTCAGCACTGCTAAAGAATGGAAGGCAAACATGCAAAAACAAATAGTTTAATATCTCATAATAACAATAACTGGAAATTCAAGTGCTAAAATATCCTTTACAATAGATTACAACAGGAAATGCTTTGGTCTGTCCACCAAGATTCAGAAATTGCTGAAAGAAATGTAAAAAAAAAAAAAAAGACCTAATAATGAAGTTGTGGTATGTTCAAGCATGTGGAGACACAGTATAGTCAAGATTTCAATTTCCTATATGGTACTTTATAGTCCAATGCACATTCCACTCAGATTTGGCAGCATTGTTCTAGAAATTAACATATTGTGTTCTAAAGGCATCTGACACACGAGTGGGTGGGTAAGTGAATGGATAGCCGACTGTGGGCTTATTAAACTATGTGTGGGTGTTTAGCTGTATGAATATATAGTAAATGAGTCAATAGATGGAACCCAGTTGCCTCTGATCTCAGGAGTTCCTCTGTGGAAGTGATATATGAGTGCCTCTCAAGAAAAGGTCCGTGCTACAGACACTCTGCCATTCAGCAGCAAAGGGAAGGACTCTATAGACGTGATTATATTTTGTCATAGGTTTCATCTACACTTATTAGTTAGGGAACATATCAAGGAAAAGTCAAGAAAGTCCAGGAAAGAAAGGGCCTTAGTGAAAAATATGGTCAATTTTAAGTAGATGCAGTACGTGGCAACCAAGAGCTACATTAGGGCGGTCATCTCGGCAGTCATTATTTCTTCTATGACTGTGTGAAGTTCAGACATGTGGAAGATGAAATACACAATGGCTAGGGGAAACCTTGCATTATTTTTCCAGCTTCTCTGCACATCTAGTATTCTTTTATATTGTTGTTCCAGACAATGTAAACATTCCTGGCAGCTTAGACGAGAGCGGACAATGCAATCAGGTGAAGGCAAAAGCAAATATAGGTGTAACGTCACCATTGTTGTGAAGGGTTTTATATATGAATATAGGCTTAATAAAAAAAAAATCACATACTGCAGGCCTGCCTAGCACCAAGCTGTTCGGATGGGCAGGCACCGTTAAGATGAACAGGTGTGTGGTGAAGAAATGGGAGAGAAGAAGAAGCAGAGTGTTTTGTGCACTGAAGAGTGAAGAGAACCTGAAGATGACATGCTGTGAGAAACAGGCTGATATGAGATGGGTGGCCTATGCTGCCTCCTAGGGCCATGTGATGTCCAGGCCCATGCTCCTGCCTATGGCCATGTATGGTTTGGTGATTCTGCTGCAACTAGGGTCTGTGTTGATGTTCATGGCCTATGATATCACCAAAGGCCATATGGATACCCATGGTCTGGGTCACCACAGGAGACCATGTTGATGTCTGAGGACCATGCTGTTGCTGGGGTCATGCTGATCTGAGTGACCTGTACTGCCACACAAAGCTATGGTGACCTCTTGCCTAGCTGCAGCCAAGGGCCACACAAGGAGCAGGGTCCTTGGTTCTACCACAGCCAGAGTTTGTGTTGAGGTCCATGGCCTGTCTTACGACTGAAGGCTATGAAGATGCCAGTTGTCTCGACCCCATTTGATGCTTGCTTATGTCTGAGGGTCATGCTGCTTCTGCAGCCATACTATTTTGAGTTGCCTGTGCTGACAATCGAGGCCTTGGTGAAGTCCAGGCCCAAGCTTCAGCCAAGGGCCATGACTGGGTCTGTGGCCCTATTGTAGCTGGGGTCTATGTTGATGTCTGTGGCCTGTGTTACCACCAGGGGTCATGGGAGAGCAGGTCTGCTGGCCTGGGCAGCAGGAGAGCTGGAATTGCCCCTTGCAGGCTGCTTCAGCAAGGGAGTCACTCCTCCTCCAGCCCAGGAGTCCGGCCTCAGTGTCATGGACATGGGAGAGCTGGCCCCAATCTTCAAAGGCCCTGAAAAAACTGTTCCTTCTCCTCACCAGCCACGGTGGAAAGCTGTACTTGCACACAAAAAAGCTGGTTCCACACCTTCCATGCATATGGGAAAGCTGGCCCTGATGGAGCAGTCACAGGAGAGCTGGCTCTGACCCTTGCCTGAGGGGTGAAGTTCCAGTGGAGGCCGGGACTAACCAACTCAGCTATCACCCAGGCCCCATATCCAGGATTTTGAGTTCGTCCACCCCAACATCTACCTTATCTATGAGCTGCTAGAGCATTTGAAGGGACAGGTCCTATGAAACCATAACAACTGGATCTTGGCAACAGCAGGATATCTGAGAGAAATTTAGTGAGGTTCCAGTACTGATGATATACCAGAAGCCAGAAGCCTTGAACTCACTGCAATGATCATTTGCAAAGAAAGCTATTTGGGCAAGAGGGTCTACTGCAAACCACATTGCAGCTCCCAAGGCTGCTATGACAAAATGATTATATGAAGGGGTGGGAAACATGTAGAAATGAAGTGGTTTTCTTTTATTTTTTAAATTAATTTTTTTCTTTTGAGGGAGGGCTACATGGGCAGATATAAAAGGACTGAGAAATGAGTGAGATTGGGGTGATGATGTGAAATTTCCAAAGAAACAATAAAAATTATGTCAATATAAAATATCACATACATTGCCCCCAATTTTAAACCTTTTCACTACCAAAAATATAAGGTCCACCTTTATTCTTTTTCTCTGTCAGCATTTTGTGATGCTGAAATCACTTACTGTCCTGAAATGTGTTCCTAGAGAAGCAAGAAAGAGAAACTACCTTGGTGGAGGTCCATTTAAGGGAATATGACCTTCATATTTCAGGGAGCAGGACTTTTACAACTCCAGCCTGGAGGGCTGTATAGCCCACCCAGCTCCTGAGGTGCTGGGGCATGGGAAAAGCTGCCTGGGGTCCTGGAGTACTGTCTGCCCAGACTCTGATTAGCACATCCTGCAGGCCTCCAGCTTTAGCTTGCCTCTGTTGAGATGCAGAGAGTAGGGAGACCTTTTCCTACACGTGTTATTGCAGCTCCAAAGACAGGCACACATCCTCATGGCTGGGCTCATGAAGTTAGGGAGAGCTGTGATCCTTTTCTGGTGAACTAGAACCTGTGGGTACCATTGTTGTGCCCACAGTTGCAACCCTGGAGAGACCACCGGAGAGAAGGAGGTAGTGGAATGCAAAAGCAAGGTTTATTGATAGAGACGAGCTAGCTTGTGAACCATTCCAGATGTCCATTACATTGGAATCATGCAGGAGGGTTGATTAGGGCTGGGGGGGGGGAGGTTCCTTTTATAGCCCAAGGGTGTGCATTGGGTTCAGGTGAGGATAATGGTACAAGTCATTAGCTAATTGCTCTGCTGGGGGCTTTCCAGCAACTAGGGTGGGAGTGCCTGGTAACAGCATGTCAGGCTTTTGATTGGCTAGTAAAAAAAATATTATTATTATTATTATTATTTCTTCCTGGCATGTTTGGGCTAGTTTTGTGCAGGGTCCCGTAGCTCATCCTTGGGATATGGTCAAGCTGTTCTGGTTCTGTGCCCTGGAATGTCTCCTATAGAGGCGGGAAGCCCACCATCAACCCTGGAATGTGCAGCTGGCCCAGGAATGATGGTGGTGTATTTTGACTAGAGCATTTGGTGGTCAGTTAGCAGGGCCAGGGTGGTATGGATTCTGCAGTTGGAATTTAGGTCATGCTGCCACTCTGTAAACAGCAGTTTCTAGCTATGGTCTCTGGGAACTGGGTGAGAGACTCTTTCTCAGGGCTCTGTCTGCTTTAGTTCTGCATTTAGTTCACTAAAATGGAAGACTCCTTTTAGTCCTGGACCCCACCTGGATCATCCAGGTGGCCAGCTCATTCTCTCCAAGAACTGGGCAAGCTCTTGCCAGGGTGGAACTGAACTCTATTTTATCTCTATGGCTACTAGAATACAAAATGGCATTTCTTAAGCTAAGCTTACTCTCTTCACCATGAGTCCTTTCCTGCTGTATCTCCAGCTGAGACTTGGATGTAAACACCTGAGCTGGTGCTGGGCCAGCATCTGGCTTCTGGCCACAGGCAGCAGGAACACAGAAAAACACCTGTGACCTCTCTGCACTGTTATGATCTTCTGAATAATTTTCACTGTGGACTTGACAGGCAGGTACAAGGCCACAGGACCCAGGGCTTGGGGAACACCTCACATGGGGCAGAGGTTTTCTTCGGTTGCATCATACAGCCAAGGCTGTCCAGATACAAGTCAATATTTCTTGATGTTGGCAGATACCTCTGAACTCTGAGCGGCAGGACAGCACTCTATAGACGGGAGGGTGTGGTGAGATCTCGAGGGACCTTAGACCTGGTTGGCCTTTCTCCAATATATTGAAACTCGTCATTTAGGGAACCAATTAGAAAGTTTCCTAGTTTCAAAAACCCTTAATGTACATTGATGTTATAGTACAGGACAGGATCTTGTGGAAGTAGGAAAAAAAACTTTTATTAGGAGTCTGAATCTCATTTTCAACCTGGCCTTGATGGTTGGCTGAGAACAGTCTGCGTATGCTGTGTACCCTCCTCATGAGTGTATAGATACTACTGTAGCTCCAACCTTGCCCCAACTCATGGCTCTCACACAGGGAAAAGCCTAGAGTTCATTGCACTGATTGCCCAAGTTAGGTTGCAGCGCCCCCCTCCTCTCCCCCCACTTCTGTGCTAATTGTTATACATACACTCTAGATGGCAATAGCATCTTGTCTGTTTTATGTGGGCCTGTGTCTGTGGTTCAAGCACATGCTGAACTGGTGTGATTATCAGTGTTCAGTGCTTCAAGGTCAGCATGAGATCCTTGCTTGTCTCCATGGAAATTATTCTGAGTCTGAGCTGAGGACCAGCCTAGTTGCTGTGGCTCAAAATCTGAACCATCTGAGATACCCTGTCATCTAGGAGACCTGACCCCAAGGATGGCCCACCTTCCTTCCTGGGATGGGCTTGTGTCTTAGGTGTCTTACCCTGGTTTAATGTCTTAGTGCGAACAAATGTTCCAGCATGGAGGTGCAGGACTTACTGCTGCCACATGATGACAAGCTGCATTGCCAGAGAGAACACAGTGTGTCTGTCTCTGGAGAGTCTGTCATTGTCTTAAGGACCTGAATGCTATATTCTACACTCTGGGGTCAACAGATGCCTCAAAGCAAATCCTTTTCATGGCAATATCTCACCATTGCTGATTTTATTTCCATTCCTGGCATCAGTACATGGTCAACTCCCTGGAGTGTAGCCAGCTTTTTCTCCGTGATTCAGGTCCTAGATGAATCAGTTTACCCAGGGGCTTGAGACACAATGTCAACCCACATTTATAAGCTATGTCTATGGCATATGTCCCTCGCTTGCTCTTCTACTCAATCTGTGAGTCAAGATAGTAGAAACTAAAGGGGATGTTTAAAACTCCTTTTTTTGTTATGTGGATAAAGAGCCACATTGTCATAGGATCCACATTTGGGTCTGTCCCTGGAATCTATCACCTGCAGAAGAACATGTGCATTGTTCTCCATACTCAGAATCCAGCAGCAGACATTAAAGAAACCCTTCCCATTGCCTCCTAAACCACACAGCCTCATTTCTGATTGTTTCCTTTGAAGCACCCCCACAATAGAAGGTAGCCTGCGAGTTTACAGAAGAGTTACTGAAGGGGGAGATCACTCTCCATGTGCAGCAGCATCACAGGGACAGTGAACGGAAAAGCTTGGACTAAAGTGAAGGGAGGGGCCAGTAGAGCACAGATGTTCCTCTAATATGTGTTCTGGGCCGCCATGATGTGAGGAAGCTTCTCCACCACATTCTCCCACTGCCATGAGTCCCTGCCTCACATTAGGTCAAAGCAAAGAGCCAAGTGCCACAGACTGAGTCTCTAAAACCCTGAGACAGAGTAGAGGTTTTGAAAAACTATTTTGGTCAAAAGGGCTAAGAGCTAATTAATATGACACACCTAATTTGCATCACAAGCCCCAGTGTGGTACAGTATTTAAGGAGAGTAAGGAAGATGATGAAGAATGTGTTTAGTCTGGAAAGGACACAGCATCATTTCAGCAGCAGTTGCTATAGATACTGCCCTTTCTCCACTCAGTTGTCTTCCTATCAGTGTCTCAGAGTGGCCATAGATGCACTCCCCTTCATTTCCTCTGCTTCCCCATTTCTGTTCTCAGAGTGTTTGAAGAATTTTAGCTAAGAGTAATTGATCATGACAAGACAAACTCCACTTTTGCTGTGTGTTTTTTGTTTTGTTTTGGTAATTTTTTTGTCTTATTGGTTTGGAATATTTTGTATGTTGTTTAAGAGATAGGGAGATACTGGGTTTATAGGTAAGTAGTAGGTAGTATCTGGGAGTTATGGGAGGGGAAAGAATATGATTAAAATATGGTGTATAAAAAGGTTTTATCCTAGCATCTTGTCTATCATCTTTTCATTGTTGTCGATTTTCTTTTATAGTGTGAAGGAAGAGTTCCACTTCACCCTTCACATAAAGACATTCACTCTCCCCCAAATATATTGTTGAGAATAATCTTTTCCGTTAGTGTGATTGTTATCATTGCCATATGCAAGCTGGACTCACATGTGAGTTCATTTTTTAAACTTAATCTCTGCTCCATAGGCCATCTCTTTCTCCACATCAGCTTTGACTTCCACAGCTCAGTAGGAAGTTATGAAGGGGAGGACGTGAGACACTCAACTTTGCTCTTCCCAAGACAGCATGGCCATGCTCACCCCTCAAGCTTCCTTATAGAGTTTAGATTTTTGGCCAATAGTTCTGAAACAAAGTCCTATGATGTTTACAGGGTGACAATGGAGGAAAGGGCTTTATTCTGTGACTATCACCATGGCCACCCTCTGAAACCTTTCAGTCTAGGACCATGGAATCTCCATTTAGTTAAACTTTACTTTTGAAATGGTTTGTACTAGTTAGGTAATAAAGCTTGTGTTTTTTTGTTTATATTTTATCTTAAAGATGTTGTTTTTTTGATGTTACAGTAAGTGGAATTATCCAATCCTTGAATCAGAGAATGTTTTTCTAAAACAATAATAATAGGTATACCCCTGCTCCATGAGGCTGCTCTCAGGAAAGCATGTGTAGGAACAGCCCATTCTAGGAGAACGGCCTGCACATGTCCACTTAATGTGAGAAAGAGGGCAAGAGTCTCCCCAGGGCAAGCTTGACATCCTTGTTCCTCAGTGTATAGATGAGGGGGTTCAGGGTTGGGCTGAGGACTGAGTACAGGACCGAAGACACTTTGCTTCTCTCTGGACTGTAGCTAGAAGCAGGACTGATGTAGGCACAGAAGACAGATGAGTAGTACACACAGACCACGATGAGGTGGGATGAGCAGGTAGAAAAGGCCTTCTTCTTTCCCTCAGCAGAACGCATGCGCAGGATGCTGGCGATGATGCAGCCATAGGAGAGTAAGGTGAGGATGAAGTTGATGCCTCCATAAAAGACATCTGCCACAAGAGTCATGATGCTATTAATAAGTGTGGGGCTGCAGGAGAGGAGGAGGAGTGGAGGGATCTCACAGAAGAAGTGGGTGATGACCTTGGGGCCACAGAATGACAGCCGTGTCATCAGACCAGTGTGGACAGATGAATTTAGAGCACAGATGGACCACACACCCTGGCCAAGGCCCCGCACAGGTGTGGGCTCATCCTAGAGCTATAGTGAAGGGGATGGCAGATGGCCACATAGCGGTCATAGGCCATGACAGTGAGCAGCAGGAGCTCAGAGGATGCAGACCAAACAAGGAAGAAGAGCTGAGTCATGCACCCCTTGAAGGAGATGGTGTTTTTCTCAGACACTAGGCCAACCAGCACCTTGGGCAGCACAGAGGAGGTGCAGACAATATCCATGGTGGCCAGGTTGCACAGGAAGAAGTACATGGGACTGTGGAGCCCAGGGCTGGAGGTGACCAAGGCAATGATCACAGTGTTGCCTACTAGAGCCATAGTGTAGAGGGACAGGAAGCAGCCTATCAGGAACATTCGTAGACCAGGGTGCTCTGAGAACCCTTCTAGCACAAACTCTGTCACCATTGTTTGGTTGGGACCCAACATCATGATGGAGAGTATCCGTTTCACAACTGTGTCTGTTGGCTTCTGAGAAAATATCACAGTTTACCACTTCAAGGTCTTGTTTCCAAACTTGATCATCTCAAAATTTTCTGCTGTTAGAAAGAGAAGGAGTGAATGTATTTCCATCATGGAAGCCTCTTGTTTTTTTTTATTGTCTCTATCATACAGTTTGAAATCACATATATTTTATTTACTTTTGATTTTCAACCTAGAAACTTCTATGCTGTAAATCTGGATCACGAGGAACATCGGTTCCTCCCTCATCTTGTTGAACATGTGGGTTAAATGGAGCATCCTTCAGTCAGGACCTGCTTATGCTTTCCTCTCTGTCACCTGTCACAAGTGTCCCCCTTCCCCCCAGCAGGTGTCCTCCACACAATGACAATTTCTCATAGAGGCACACTGAGTTTACTCTTGTACCTTTCTCCACACTGGACTCCTAGCTTTTCAGACACTTTTTCGTTTAAATATATGGAGTAGTTGCTCGAAGACCTATCTTAACCTGATAATGCCATTCTCCATGGTGACGTAGCCATGTATTTTCTGAATTGTAGTTATTGTGATCTGTGACTTCTGAACTTGGAGCTGCTTGACTCTAATCCATTTTAAATTTTTCACCCCAGAGAGCCTTTCTCAAAACCCAACCTTATAAACCCAAAGTACTTCTGGGGCTTTCTGTCTCAAGGAATCATAGTAACATCAAAGACAACATGTCTACGACTGAAGTCATAACCATTGTCTTTAGCTGTTCTTGAGTAGTGGTAATGAATGTAGAAGTTCACCCTTATCCACCCAGTGTTTCAAGATGCTTATTAGATGAAGTGCCATCTCTCTTCCTCACAGTCTTAACATTATCTTACACCCTTGATAGATCCCCAGTGGCTTCCTTCCCATGAGCCAAGTATGGTGTTCGAGATCCTCTTCCTTCTTTCATTTAGCTGGTCCTCAAAGCCTTCAACTATAGCTTTCCTAACACTATAACTCGTGTTCCCATTTCTTCAGCTCTTTTATAATTTCTGGATTCTTTTAGTTTTCAACATTTCCAGTTTCTTTTTCCATCACTCAAGGAATACAGACTGTATATATTGTGATAAGAGTCCCCTGCTCCTAGGTTACAGTCACTCTGTCCCTCCCTAGTCCTTCAGCAAGTCACACTCTATGGCTTGACATAGAAGGCTTATGTGGCGTCAGTCATTAGCCTTTTCTATAGGTTTCTACATGAGTTCATATGTGAAAACTTTCTACCACATCTATAAACCTGTTTTTGGAAATTATTTGTAGTGCTTCTAATCTGGAAATATTCTTTGTTCTCCAGCAATCTTTCAGGAAACTGTTTCATCTACTGAACCCAGAGGCATTGACCACTTCCCCACTTTGCCCTATACTCATCTTATAATACCTTATTTTCTTTGATCACATTTTATCTCATGTATATTTTTCATAGTATGGCTAACAACTTATTTTCTCCCTCACATAGTAGTAAATGTTGATTTTAAGCACTATAGATGCCTCCATTTCAAGCTATAGATACTCAAATATTGTATTTTACTCTTTAGAACCATGTGGACAATGTTATGTCTGGCCATGGCCCCTCCTCTGATTATACTAGAGAACACCAATACATATTTAGTATTGTAAGTAGTTCTGCAGAAACAGAATTATGAAAGTAAATTCCTCTAATGTTCTTGAAAATTTCTGGATCTAACTAGCTAATTTAATTACACCTAAAATTGTGAAATACCCCCCTGATATAATCTACGTGTGATATTAACTCTTTTTTTCATGGCGTACCTGCCTCAGAGTACAGGGTGTGCTCGTTAAGACTGACTATCGACTGAGCTAGAGGGAAAGATTGAAAAATAATTGAAACCTATGGAAAACATGTCCTACATGATAGAATTTTCCTAGTATCAATACTATGTCTATAAAAAATCTAATTGCATAAAAAATAGCTGATTTCTTAAATCATACCTGATAAGAAATGACAGATCAATGTACTAAATTGAGTGATCTGAGGAACCAGACACATGTGCACACATTCATGAACACATGATTTATTGCAATTGCAACAAACAAACAAAAATATAGACACTGGAGAAAAAAGACAGCATGTAGAACACATGGTGCTGGTCAGACTCGACAGTGTCATGTAGAAGAATAAAACTAGATTCTTAACTCTCATCCTGTACAAACTCAACTCTAAGTAGATTAAGGATCTTAGCACAGGACCAAACATCCTGCATAAGGACAAAGGATAAAGTATAGAATATGTTTGCACTCATTGTTATAGGAAATGACTTTTTGACTAAGACCATTATAGTTCCAGCTTTAAGATCAATAATGGATAAATGATACCACATGCAACTATAAAGCTTCTGGAGAGAAAGAAGACCATCATATGAGAGGAAAAAACAATTTACAGGTTGGCAAAAGTCACTAACAACTATTCATCTGATAGACAGTATGTAGAATACAGAAATAACTAAAATATTTAAACAGCAAGAAAACAAATAATACAACTAAAAAGGAGATTGGAATTAAACAGAATTTTCAAAGAGGAAACACAAATAGCTGAAATACATTAAAATGTTCAATATCATTTGCCTTCAGAGAGATGCAGATTAAAACTAGTTTGAGATTAAGTCTTAGTCCAGTCAGAATGGCCGGTAAAACAGTAATGGCAGCATATGCTGGAAAAAGTGTGGGGAAAGGAGAACACTTATTCACTGCCAGTGCAAGTGGGAACTGGTGTATCTGCTACAGAAATCAGTATGAAGGCTTATCAAAAAGATGGAAACTGATATACTACATGATTCAGCTCTACCACCTTAACGCATGTACCCAAAGAACTGCATATCTTAATAAAGTGACACTTGCTCTTCCATACCCATTTCTGCTGTATTCATAGTAGCCAGGAAATGGAAGCAACATAAATGTCCATCATATAAATAACTGGTATGGTGAAACTGTGGTACTGACACAATGAAACATTATACAGCTGTTAAAAAATGAAATTATCAAGTTTATAGGAAAACGAGTGGAGCTAAAAGCAATCATTCTGAGTGAAGTTACCCAGACCCAGAAAGACAATCATCACATGATTTCTCTTACATGTGGCTTTTATCTTTTTATCTTTACATGTATGTCTTCTCTATGGAATACTCAGAGTTTAGCATCTAGTAAAGCACCTGGGGTGGGGAGAAAAGACAATGACACACAATGTTTCAAGTACAGGAGGGAGAACATTAAATAAGAATGAGGAGAGGGGCAGGGGTGGGAGGTGGGAGGATGGACAGAGGAGGGCAGGGGAGAGAATAGCAACACTAAGAGCCTTTTGAGAAAGCCATATAGAAACATACTACAGTAGAAATTCCTAAAATATACTCATATACATATATAAAAATAATTTAAATAAGTTACCCTATAATTGGGGACTACACCTACCTGTACTAGCTGGTTTTATGTCAACTTGAGCTAGCCCTCTGAGAGGAAGGAACCTAAATTAAGAAAATGCTTCTATAAGATCAGGTTGTGGGCAAGCCTTTAGGGCACTTTCTTTTCATTATCGATGGGCAATGGTCCAGTCCATGGTGGGTGGTGCCAACTCTGGACTAGTGGTCCTGGGATCTATAACACATCAGGCTGACCAAGTTATGGGGAGTAAGCCAGTAAGCAGTACCCCTCTGTGGCCTCTGCATTAGCCTCCAGGTTCCTTTCCTGTTTTAGTTTCTGTCCTGACTTCTTTTAATGATGAGAAGTCCCAGGAAAGTATAAACTGAATAAACCGTTTCTTCTCCAAGTTGCTTTGGTCATGGTGTTTTGTTACAGCATCAAAAATCTAAACTAAGACAAAATACCAACTAGACATCACATGCTACTAAGTAAAAGTCCTGTATCAGGAATGGGTTATCAATTTCTGAGATGTAAGTCACAAGGTCCAACAGACCCTCAGACATCACAGGACATTGTTATTGCTCTTGTTTATCCCTCAGAATGTGGTGGTGAGATTCTATTGCCGATGACACCACTACTTTAAGTTTATGCTTTAAGCATAAACATGGAGATATAAAGTGAGTATTAACCTGAAAGCTTCAACCCTACTTGTTAGTTTTTACAGTTCTGGAGAGTCTATGTACATTACCCAAGAAGAAAAAACAGACCTTGAAAGATCAATACCCAATTTCATTTGGAATAACAGGAAGGCCAGGATTGCTAAAACAATCTTACTCAACAAAAGAACCTCAGGAGGCATTACCATTCCTGACTTCAAGCTATACTATAGAACAACAATAATAAAAACAGCTTGGTACAGGCATAAAAACAGACTTGTGGATCAATGGAATTGAATCGAAGACCCAGAAATTAACCCACACACCTAGGACACCTGATTTTTGGCAAAGAGGCCAAAAATATTCAATGGATAAAAGATAGTATCTTCAACAAATGATGGTGGCATAACTGGATGGTAGTGTGTAGAAAAATGAAACCTATCACCTTGCATAAAACTCAAATCTAAGTGGATCAAAGACCTTAACATAAACCAAGCTACACTGAACTTGATAGAAAAGAAAGTGGGAAATACCCTCCAATGCATTGGCACAGGTGACCACTTCCTAAATATAACAGCAGTAGTACAGACACTAAGAACAACAATCAATAAGTGGGACCTCCCAAAATGGAGAAATTTTTGTAAGGCCAAAGACAAAACAACAACCTATAAAATGGAAAAAGATTTTCACTAACCCTACAGGTGACAGAGGATTGATCTCTAAAATATATAGAGAACTAAAAAAACTAGAGCCCAAAACTCTAAATAATCCAATCAAAAAATGGCACTCAGAACTAAAAAGGGGATTCTCAGCAGAAGAATTACAAATAGCTGAAAGGCACTTGAAAAAATGCTCAACTTCTTTAGTCATCAGAGAAATGCAAATCAAAACAACTTGGAGATACCACCTTACACCTGTCAGAATGACTAAGATCAAAACCACAGACAACAGCCTATGCTGGAGAGGATGTGGAGCAAGGGGAACACTCCTCCATTGTTGGTGGGAGTGTAAGGTTTTTTCAGCCACTCTGGAATATACTATGGCGGTGTCTCAGAAAACTGGGAATTAATTTCTCCAAGGATCCAGCAATGCCACTATTGGGCATATACCCTAAAGATGCACATTCATACCCCAAAACATTAACTCACTTATGTTTATAGCAGCATTATTTGTAATAGCAAGAACCTGGAAACAACCTAGATGGCCATCAACTGAGGAATGGATTAACAAACTGTGGTATATCTACACAATGGAGTAATACTCAGCAGTAAGAAAAAAATGATATCCTAAAATTTGTAAGCAAATGGGTGGATTTTGAGAATACCCCCCTGAGTGAGATCTCATAAACCCAGAAGGATAAGCAGGGAATGTACTCACTTATTAATGGACTTTAAACAAAAGCATTTTTATTTCATTGAAAGATGATGGGTGAATAAATTGATTTAAAACACACACACACACACACACAACTTCTGGTTTGACTGTAGAAGGGATGCTTAGTATGAGTTTGTGGTGGCCATAGTGCATTCGTTGGCATTAGCTGTGACCTACTGTGCTTTCTTCATCTGTAGCTGAGTCTAACCTGGATTGAGGAGCTTTAGATTTTATTTTTTATCTTCCATGTATTTAAGAGAAAAGCAAAGTTTTATTACTGTATAGGCTTTTTAAAAGCTATCCTTTGGATTTGGAGAATATCCTCCTGAGCGAGGTATCACAAACCCAGAAAGATAAGCAGGGGATGTACTCACTCATTAGTGGACTCTAAACAAACAAACAAACAAGAAAAAAGCAAAGCATGCCCAAGCTGCAAACCACAACTACTGAACAGCTTGGGATCAGAAACACCCTGGACTGACTCCTTAGATCCCACTCCCCTTAGAAAAGCACCTGACTCAGTCTTGAGGTTGGGGGGAGAAAACTGGATCTGCCAGGAGTGGAGACTGAACTAAGCAATATTGGGACAGTGAGACTATGGGACTGCCTGCTGCCTGCCCAGGGAGGGGATGGGGAGTTGTGGAGAAGAGAGAATGAACTGATGTGTTGGGATGGGAAAGGGACCTTGAATAAGGATATACAAGAATAGAAAGTGTGACTTCTTTGTTCATAATAATAATAATAAAATAAAAAAGCTATCCTTGATGTTTTGCTTTTTATATAAAGTTTGATATGTGGTACTGCTAACAATGCCAAGAATTTGTGGCTAGATACATCATAGACTTTAGACAAAGTGCCTAGTACTACTATTTTTCTACTAGATAGATATATCATTTAAATGACTTCTAATAATTTGTTGCTATATCTATAGATCCGACCACCATTCAACCTTCATCAGAAAAACTTCTTTTAGTAGCAGGTGAGTATTAACATGAAGACCTATCCTGGTCATGTGCACAGAACAAGAAACTTTGGGGGTCCTCAGACCTAAACGGGAGATCTACATCCTAACCCTTTCCTTAAGACTTAGAAATCTTCTTGGAAGTGTGAGTTTGTGGGGAAAAATAAGATTTTAAGAAACAGAAGTGGTAGATGACTTCAAAAAAAGAATATTTTCTGAGAATAATGGGGCAGATGCGCATATTAACTCACAGAGATTTTACAACATACAAAAGATCTGTGCAAGCCAGACTAAACCCCAGCATGAGGCAGAGGTGGACACATAGTCCCACCCTTAGTGAGAAGCTAGTGACATTTATATCTGCTAGCAAAAGCAGTCAGTTTATTCAATGATGAGATCTCTATATATACCTCTAGAAGTAGACTCCACACTTAAGAGTAGTTGACCAACAGAAATTGGACTTAGTGAGTTTTGAAGAATAGAGAGGTAAAGTAGCTGAGTGAATAGTGAGTTCGGATTTATCTGGGAGGAACTGAGGAGGAAAAGTGGACATGATAAAATGCATTGTATGAAATTCTCAAAGAAGCAATAAAGTGTTATTTTAAAATCACATAATTTCAAAATCGTTGAGCATACTATCAATGCACCGTGAATCCCAGCTATTGGGAGAGAGAGGCAGTTCAAATCCAGAGTGGTCTACATAAAGTCTCAGACTGGCCACAGCTACATAGTGAGACACTGTTTCAAACAGCGAAAAATATTTTTCAAGGAAATAAAGTCAGCATATCAACATTCTTTTGTGGGTAAGTGGTCACCCTAGCAAATAAACAGAATAGCTTCTCATCTTGGGATGAGGGCATGAAGAAAAGATAATGTATATTCATAATGGAATGTTATTTAACCACAAAAATCATGATCCCCTTTTATGAACAGTAAAAGGAATGGGAATGGAGAATAATATGTGAAGAAAAATAAGCCAGGCACAGAAGATAGATACCATATTTATCTCTCATATGTAGAAATACAAAATTCTATCTTAGTAAAATAATGACTAATAGACACAGTAAATGACAGAGATGAGGAGGTGTCAAGGGACATAGGATAATGGGAACCAAGCGCATCTAGACAGAAACCTAAGTTCTAGGGCTCTGCATTGTGGGTGACTGACTACACTCTACAGTCATCACTTACATGCTATAAATAACAAGAAGGGAGGAGCTAAAAACTCGAGAGGATAGAGATAAAGTCACAGAAATGTAAACATTCACCGATAATATGTGTAAACATATTGACATATCAACCCACATCCTCTCAACACATGCAGTTACCTTCTGTTACAAATTCCAGCATTGATTGACAGCATTCATGGTTGCTAGTGGTATTTATTTATTTATTTTTCCTTCTTTATTTTGTATTTATGATACTAGTTCAGAAAAAAACATCACAGAAAATCTAGATATAATCAGAAAACAGTGTGTATGGAGTCTAAAGTTTATAATGTGCACAACAACTGTTCACAGTGAAGTTATGTGCTTTCATATGCAAGAAATGCTCTCACAACCTAATCTGTAAGCAGAAAATGCACATCTGTGTTACCTCCTAATTGTGGCCTGAACAAGATGGTACAGAGGACTGCTGGGACCATGAATGTTCTGCATCTTCATGGAACTGAGCTATATGGAAAGTATTCTGTAAAACACACCGAATGGTTAAAAAGAATTTTAACACTACTTTTGTAAGTGTACCTTGAAAACAGTAAAGAAAGACTACTTTCACTTGTTAAGTTTTGTTTAACCAAAGCCTTGGCATCTAGCTTGAAAATGCTAAGTGTGTTAGAGAGAATGGAATGTATATTCAGAGTAATGGGAGCACATGATTAAAGGAGACATCAATGAGAAAGGGGAGAGTGTGACCTCTGTGGAGTAGGATTATCACTGAGTGGTTAGATGAAGACATGTCTTCTGAACAGTATAACACAATGCTGTTGCCACTTGAGTAATCTAATGTCAGTGCCTACACTTTTGATTCACTTTACATCAGTGAGAAACAGAATGTGTGTGCACAGCAGCAGACAGATCTGAAACTGAATGCAAGAAAACATCAATGGTTCCATAGTATATGTGTCAAAATTTCTGACATATTAACATCAACCACATGGATAAATAACATGTTCCACCTGAGTCCTATGAGAACATTTACAAGCAAGAACAGAACAATTACAACAATGTCTGAAGCCTGATAAACATGACCTCTCAGTAGAGGGACTAAGAGGGCTCAGGGTTTGGGCACAAAAGGCAGTGAAATCCTGTATTGTTGTGATGAATAGGAAGAATTCATCCAAGGAGACTGAGACATCATGCAGGGTTCTTGACTGCAAACCCTGAAGCTCCTAGAACATGACATTAAACTGGTGCCTAATGTTGGGATTCCCAAGGCAACATTGAGACTGGCTATCACATTGGAGGGAGCTTTGTTCTTAAAGAACAAACAGTGGGAAGAAGATTAGAAGATCATCAAGACCATAGGTCTGTGATGTGCAAAGGCTGGATTATGCACAATTCCTCACAGAATATGTGTTGCCTTCATAGGAAAAGTACCAACTTCACCTTGTGGTACCAGTTGCTGCTTCTCATCAGAATCTAACCAGGCATCTCCTGCAGAGTATCATGGAGAAACCACAGTATTTGTACTATTATAGATGATAAACTACATAGAGAAGAGGTCAATAGGAACTCACTTTTGTGGATTGTGACTGCCATTTTGCCTGGACTGGCTACCTGGGGCATGCCATATACTGGTGCATCCAACAAACAAATTTACAGATTTTTCTGTGGAATAACATGCACACATAATGTGGAGGAGAATGACACTTATATAAACTATGAATCAATAATTAATTCTTTTACACACATTGTGTTTAGCAAATAATATTTTGGTGACTGTCACTCCCATATGCCTAGCAGACAATAATATTATATTACCCAGATGTGACACTGCTCTACAGAAGGAAAAGTTAATGAATTTCCCAACTTCTCACCCAAACACACTGAGAAGCAGAGAAATGAGCTTGGTCTACTCTAACTCCATCCTGTTCTTCTGTGAGTTCAATCTTGACTGCTAGGGTGCCCATTTGTGTCTAAGTGAATTCAGGAGAATGTAGTATCCAGGTGGGGAGTTTGTGATGGAGCAAATTCACAACAGACCCTCATGTCTACATGTAAGCTAGATAGTAAGGCTGACTTGAAAAACCTTCAGAAACTGAGCCTTGACCAGGAACAAAGCAGATAAGGATGCTCAGCACAATCATGAACTGGAGGGTCTACAGATTCCATGATCTGTCCAGAAACATTGGCAAAGGAAACATCTATACTTATAGCCCTGTTACCATAGCCTTTTCCCTCTTTGTTTGACCTTTGATACTTTATACAACTGAAATTGTTTCTTTAGGTGTCTCCCAGTCACAGCTGCCCTGATTTATAGCAGATAAGGCATGGCTAACTCCAGCAGGGCTGGACTGGTGTTTTCAACTTCATTGGGGGTAGGAGCTGAAGGTCTTTTCTGCCATTCAGTGGACTCTGGATAACAGGGTATGGAAATCTCTCTGAGATATTTTCTCATCATGCTCTGTGGCTGTCATGGTCACACAAGACAACATTCAAATCCTCTCTAGTATCAATGTAGATCTTAGATTCACCTAAATTTGCTGTTTTCCTTTCTAAATTAGTGTGAGCACTGTGGATTATGAATGGCTAAATCCAGTTTTGAATATAAGGCCCAAATAATAGACATAAATAAAGTCTCTGATCAGGATTAGAAGCTAATCTTTCTCCTGTTTATACAATGGAACATGAAAGCAAATCTTTCTATTATAATCTGTTCTTTGGCCCACTGTTCTTCCTTAAACTCAGGCCTCATTGAGAACATGAGCTGGTGTCCCTCTGTGCTGACATTCAAACAATGGGACTAATGCCACTTCTATAGTCAGACTTTTGTTTTGGAGTGTCACTGCTAGTCAAAACAGCCACATAGTGGAATTTAAGGTCTCACTTACCTTTTCATGTCATAGTAAATTCCAGTGACAGATGGCCTCCACAAAAGTGTACATTGCTGAGCACAGACTCTCCTTTTTTGCATGTACCAAGTCTTTAGTGTTTCTCTGAAGTTCTGTCTTGCTTTGTGTTGAGGTCATTGACCTTCAGAAATACCTGTGATTTTCTGAGACCAGGGACAAGTGTTTGTCCTCGTGACTCTTGGGATAGAATCTGAAGGAGAAAGCTCTCAGGACCAATTAAAGGGACTCCTGGCTTCATGACCTAAGCTCCCTGCAGACTTGTATGGAGGACAATGTTCAGGGGAGTCACACTTCTCCCTTCATGCTCTCCCTTTGTCAACCCTTTGCCATGCATCTCCCCGAGTGTCTTTGGCATTCTCATGCCCTGTGTAGAAGGTATCACCATGACATAAATTGACTTTTTCTATTCTGCTGAGAGTACTTCATCTGGTTTTGACACACATGCAATGGGTTTATTCTAAGAATCTTGTACTTTCTATGCTCCATCTTCCTACATTCAAGCTTTTCGATATATTCTATGAATTAATGTTCCCTCAGTACTTCCATTCCGTTTGCTACATTTATAAGCATTTAAAATATTTATTCAGTATGGTGACATATTGTGTATGCTCTAAAGAAATATAGTTTGCCTGAAGATCAGAAGAGAGAGCCAACCACAGTTAGCCATAGAGGTCATGGAGTGGTATCCCTTACCTTCAATCCTAGCACTTGGGAGGCAGAAGCAGAGTTTTCTCTGGATCTCTTTGAGTTCAAGGTCACACTGGGCTATGTGAGATTGATCCAATCCAAGAGAGAAACAAAGCAAGGCTGGATCATGGTAAGTGAGACTTTAGGTTAATTTCAGTCCTTTGGATCCCATGCCTCTGCTCCCAGCATGTGGGAAACACACACACACCTTTAATCCCAGCACTAGGAATTTTGAACCTGGAAGTAATATGGCTTGGCAGAAAAAGAAATATAAAGTGGGAGAAGACAGAGTTCCCTTTCCTTCCCTTTAAGCTGAGGACTCAGAGGCATTCAGTCTGAGAATTTGTAGAGACAGGATCTATTCCTTTCAGTCTGAGGTGAGAAGTGGCTGTGGCTTGTTCTTTCGTCTCTCCGATCATTCAGCTTTCCCCCAATAATTCAGACCTGAGACTATGTATACAGGTAGCATTATATAGACAGAACAGTTTATATCTAGAAATATTTATGAATATAAATATACTTATATGCATGCACTAACAATTAGTAAATAAAAAGTAGTCATGACTTTGAAGAAGAGTGAGAGAGAAATATATGGAAAGGCTTTGAGGGAGAAAGGGTAGGCAGAAATATTATAATCAAAGTATAATCTTAAAAAAGTAAAGATAATAATGTTATTCAAAGTTTTATATGTCACTAGATCATAAAGGAAAGTCTAAATAAATCCAATTTAATTATAATTTTTAATTAAAAATATTTTTTTAATGAATTCTGATCATGGTTTCCTCTTCACAAACTCCTCCCAGATCTTTTCTACTCACTCAGTTCCATGCCCTTTCTTCATCTTTGTCTTTAGAAAATAAATAAACATAAAAGTAAACAAAATAACAAACAAACCAGCAAAAATGAAACAAAGAAGCAAAAACACATAATCAAAAATTTATAAAAATCACAAAATCAGAAACCACAATATACACACAAAATGCCAGTAAAGCAAAAATGACCTAACAAATATGAGAGAAAAGTCTACTAAAATATTTTAATGTAAAATTTAATTGATTTTTAAAAATTTCCCATCATATACTCCAATCCCAATCATTTCCCAGTCCTTCCATGTCTGCCTTCTACCCTTTTAGCCCCACCCCACGAAAATTAAAGTTAAAAAAAAAAAACAGAAAAAGAACCCAAAAGAACAAAACAAAACACCTAGCTGAGCTCTCTGGTAAACAACCTGCTCTTTTATTAAACACTGCTTTCTCTCGCACCCATCATAGCTATCTGTGTCCAGTTCTGTCACATGTTTGTGTGCGTGCATGCGTGCATGCGTGTATGTATGTGTGTACGTGCCACTTCATCTCTTCTTCTTTCCCCCTACATATTCATTCATAGTGGTGGCATTGACAGCCACTATCGGTATACACTTTTGACCAAATAGCTTTGCTTACAGATGTTCATTGTGATGGGTTGTTGGTCAAGTTCAAGGCCTCTGGTTTCTGTTACACCGTCAATACTGGCCCCTCAAAAATTCCTCTCTGCTGTCTGCTGTTGTCCAGAGACATAGAGCTTCTGAAGTTATGATTCTACAAGCTCTCCTGTGCCAAGGCCATTGTCAAGTGGTGGCTGATGAGGGGCAGGGCCAACTTTCCCTTGTCCATACACCAGGGCCAACTGTCCCCCATGCCCACTCTGTACCAGTGCCATCTTGTGGTGGTTGGTAAGGGGCAGGACTAGCTTTGTACCATTCCCAGATATCAACATGGCTTCAGGAGGTAACCCAGACCACAGGCATCTGCATGACCTTTGGTGGTAATACATGGAAGGGACACAACATGAACCCTGGCTTCAGTAGGATCACGGACCCAGTCATGGCCTTTGACCCCAGCATAGGCCTGGACATCACATCACTGCAGGTGGCAGTGCAGGCCACTCACATTAGCCAGTTTCTCCCTGCCATGTGTCTCCAGCTCTTTCCACAGTACATGAACTGACAGCTCCTATTTTCTTCCTATTTTGTTTCCCCAGGTACTTGCTCATCATAATGGCACTCAGCAGCCGTACCATGTGGCATCAGGCCTAGGGCTCTGCCTGTCTTACCCCTCAGCCTCTGCTATTTGTCCTCAGCCTCACAGCATGGGCTGGGGCTCTTCTAAAATATATTGAGTTTGTTTTTTGTTTTCTATCTACTGCTGGTCATATGGCTTACAGATAAGTGAGACTATTGTCAAGAATGAATTTCTCCTGAGTATTCAAAGGTCTTTCACTATTTACATATTCAGTTGTGGGTTTCTTTATTTGTTCCCATGTACTGCAGGAGGGAGCTTCTCTGGTATTGGCTGAGTGAGATACTGATCTATGAGTATGTCATTAGGAGTCATTTTACATCGACTTATCTCTAGCAGAACTGTAATATTTTGTTTTCCCCTCTGTCCATGGTCTGTTCTCAGGTTCTTGGGCAGCTAAGCAGCATCAGTCATGGGTTCCATCTCATGGAGTGGGACTTAAAGTATAATTAGATATTGATTGGTTACTCCTAGAACTTTTGTGCCATTGTTACAACAGTTTATTGTAGTCAAACATTTTTCTGTTCTGCCCTGCTGGTCCCTCTACAGTTCATGAAATAATTGATTCTGAGGCTTAATATTATAGTATCTGTCATACCTGTGGTTTAAGCTTATTACTATCTAGCTCTTACACTTAAATTAATCCATAATTTTTATTTATGTTTGGCCATCTGGTTTGGTACCTTTTCTTCAGTGCAGCATTCTCATCTTTCTTCTTCTCTATCTGGCTTGCATCTGCACTCTCTGTCTTTCCTCTTCCCAGAATTCTCCTAATCTGGTTGCTCTACCTACTCTTCTTGCCTCTCTACTGACCAATCAGCATTTTGTTAAAAAATATGAGTAACAAATCTTTACAGTGTATAAGAGCAATATCACACACTTTCTTTTTAAAACAAGAACTCCAAATGTAATCTCCTTTCCTGACCATTATTCATAACAAATTGTAACCGACACTCTAAGCAAAGACAAACATCCATAGTTTATTTTTTGGAAATATGGATATAGTTTTCTAGACTACTTCCTGCTGATTGGGGGCTGTAGTAATCTTAGGGACCCAAAGAAAATTTAGAATTTTGAACAAGTCTTGAGTGAAGTGGTCTGTGAGATTGGATCATCTCAGCCAGCAGCTTCTCATTTTCTGTGGAAATAAAGGCATAATTTATTCTCCAAAGTAACATATCTTTGACTTTAATTTTGAAGTCAATATTAAACTCTGAGTCAATTATTTGGAAAGCAGTTGCTAGATATGTGAGAGTTCTAGGCTGGGACAGAGAAACAACTGCCTAAAAATGATGCTCCAACCTGGTGCATGTGTGAAGGCATGGATTTATCATTACAAAACGTCAGTTCAAGGTGCTTCAGATTCTAAGTTGTCCAGAATTTGTGGTTTGCAGCTTGGACATGCTTTGCTTTTTGTTTAAAGTCCACTAATGAGTGAATACATCTCCTGCTTATCTTTCTGGAATTGTGAAACCTCACCCTTTTTAGTTCTGAACAGTATAACACAATGCTTTATTACTTTCTGTTTCTGACCATACCTTTAATCTGCCAAGATGTGGCTAAGGATTAAAAGCATCACTAGGGAGGCTACCTGGCTCCACCTAGCTCCTAGTCTAGCTTTATAGAATTTAACATTTTAGCTGAGGTAGTGGTAGGACTCACAAATACCACTCTGGGGAATTTCAGGGTTCATATAATCACCAAGTAAAGCACTGTCATTTGCTGCTCATAAAGTTCACTTAAGTATTTGGCAGCAGGGCCTCTTTTTAAAAGACTCACAAGTATTTTGCCTCTAAGGGCAAATCAGGGAAGTCTCACTTAAAAAAGCTGCACCTCTGCTTGCCTCCAGCAAATACAGCTGATCCAAGAAGATGCTGCCTCTACTAAAAATCAATCTTTGACTCTGTTCCCTTTTGCCTGTGAGAAAACAATCCTTAAATCTATCATATGTAGCTTATTTCTTATACTGAGTCTTCTCTGAGACTTTGGGAACCAGCTTTGGTGCAGCTTAGCTGCACTCTAAAAGACCACAATTTTGTAGCCCAAACCCACATGCCTCACCAGGGCATCTCTGTACCATGGCTCATGTAAGAGACATGACTTCCAGAAGCTGCTTTTGGCTCTGTGCTCTAGAACTGTTTTTTTTATCTTTCTCAAGCTTTATATGAGTGTATATTACCCATATTCAGCACCATTTGTTGTAATAGGTTTCTGGCCCAGACTTTCTGGTCTAGACCAGAGGTTTGGACCCACTCTCAGCCCCAATGCAGCTTAGGCCCAAATAATCACACAGATGCTTGTATTATTTTTATGACATATAACTATGTCATATAAGTCCAGACATATAACTAGCTGACTCTTGCTCTTAAACTAACCCATCTTGTTAAGCCATGTGGCTCAGTACATTTTCTCAGCAGCATTACCTCTGTGTCTCCATGCAGCTCTGGTAACTCTGTGTCATCTGTCTCTACTCTGAGATGTTCCCAAGTTTTCTTAGCCTGGTAGCCCCACCCACACTTTCTGTCTGCATTTGGCCAATTAGATTTTATTAAACTCATAGGTTTGACAAATATTTACAATGACAGGAAACAGGAGCAACATGATATAATCCCACTACACATAGTCTCGCATTTTCTCAAAAAATAAAAAGAAAACCTATAGTGTGGGATTTCTCTAGGTTTTTCATATAGGCATCTAGTGCTATGAATTTTCCTCTTAAGACTGCTTTTATTGTGTCCCACAAATTTGGGTACGTTGTTGATTCATTTTTGTTAAATTCTAGAAAGACTTTGATTTCTTTCTTAATTTCTTCCTTGACCCAGAGGTGGTTCAGCTGAGTGATGTTTAGTTTCCATAAGTTGGTAGGCTTTCTGTGATTTTTGATGTTGTTGAACTCTAACTTTAGGCCCTGGTGGTTTGATATGATACAAGGGATTATTTTCATTTTTTTGTATCTGATGATATTTGCTTTATGACCAATTATGTGGTTAATTTTACAGAAAGTTCCATGTGGTGCTGAGAAATATGTATATTCCTTTGCATTTGGATGGAAGATTCTGTAAATATCTATTAAATCCATTTTCATCATAACCTCTGTTAGACACCTTATTTCTCTGTTGAGTCTCCGTCTCATTGACCTATCCAGGGGTGAAAGTGGGGTATTGAAGTCTCCCACTATTAGGGTGAGAATTGATGTGGGATTTGAGTTTTAGCAGTGTTTCTTTTACATAGGTAGGCACCCTTATATTAGGGGCATAAATATTCAGGATTGAAATCTCCTCTTGACCAATTTTTCCTGTGATGAATAAGTAATGATCAATTTGGTCCCTTTTAATTGCTTTTAGCTTGAAGTCTACTTTGTTAGATATTAGGATGGCAACCCTAGCTTGTTTCTTAGGACCATTTGATTGGAAAATCTTTTCGCAACCCTTTACCCTGAGCCTGTATCTGTCTTTGTGGTTGAGGAATGTTTCTTGTATGCAACAGAAGGATGGCTTCTGTTGTTGTATCCATCTTGTTAGTGTGTGTCTTTTTATAGGTGAATTGAGTCCATAGATATTACAGGATATTAGTGATCACTGATTGATAATTCCTGCTATTTTTGGTGGTAACTTGTTTGTATTTCCTTTCTCTGGGCTATTATTCTGTGGGATTGTTTGTGGTTTCATGGGTGTATCTGGGATCCATAGGTTGGAGTTTTCCCTCTAATGCTTTCTGAAGGGCCGGATTGGTAGATAGGTATTTTTTCAGTCTGACTTTGTCCTGAAATATCTAGTTTACTTCATCTATGGTGATTGATAATTTTGCTGGGTATAGTATTCTAGGTTGGCAGCCATGCTCTTTTAGTGACTGTATGACTTCTGACCAAGCCCTTCTGGCTTTCATCATTTCCATTGAATAGTCAGGTGTTATTCTGATGGGTCTGCCTTTATAATTAAATTGGCCCTTTTCTTTTGCAACTCTTTTTTTTGCAACTCTTAAAATTTTTTCTTTGTTCTGTATGTCTTGTGGCTTGATTATTATGTGGTGTGCTTTTTTTTTGGGGGGGGTCATATCTATTTGGTGTTCTATAAACTTCTTTTATCTTTATAGGCATTTCCTTCTTCAAGTTAGAAAAGTTTTCTTCTATGATTTTATTGAATACATTATCTGTGCCTTTGAGATGGTATTCTTCTCCTTCTATTCCTATTATTCTCAAGTTAGGTCTTTTCATGGTGTCCCAGATTTCCTGAACATTTTGTGTTATGGCTTTTTTGGTTTTAGTATTTTCTTTGACTGATGTATCTATTTCAGCTACTGAGTCTTCCATTCCAGAGATTCTTTCTTCCATATCTTGGATTCTGTTGGTTATGCTTGTATCTGTAGTTCCAGTTCTTTTCTTCTGATTTTCTATTTTCAACTTTGCCTCATCTTGTGCCTTTTTTTATTGATTCTATTTCAGTTTTTAGTTCCTTGAATGTTTCTTTCATTTTTTGGTTTACCTTTTCTTGGTTTTCTTTCAAGGATTTGTTCATCTCTTCCAATTTTTTTTCATATTTTCTTGTTTCTTTAAGGAATTTTTTAAATATCTTTTTTGAATGCTTTAATAATCTTCATAAAGGTCTTTTTTGTGTTGTTTTCTTCTGCTTCCTCCTCATTGCTCTGTTCAGGTCTTGTGGTTGTAGAACCAACAGTTTCTTCTTTCCTTTTTGTTCTTTATATTATTATATGTATTTTTTCACTGGAATCTGCCCATGGCTTCTGTGGTTCATGATTAGGTGGATCCTATTCAGTTGTGGCAAGAGGGCTTGTGTGTATCCTGTCTTCTCCGAGTAAGGGATCTGCTTCATCTCTGACTTTGCTCTGGGCAGGTTTCTGAATTTCAAGGCCTCAGTCCTTCTCTGAATAAGCAGTTTGCCCTGGAGGTGGAGCCGGCTGTGCAATGTCCTTTCTTTTAGGAGTGGCTAGAGGAGCCCCTCACAGCCAAACCCTAGTCCTGTCTGCTAAGGAGTGTCCGGGGTCAAGCACCACAGACAGATCCTAGTCCTGGAACACCTGAAGTGTTTTTCTTAATGCTACACCTAGATGTGGATTGTAGAGAGATACTCCTTAAATTTAGTTTTTTTCATGACATTTTTTTCCATCTATTGTGATTAGATTTTTTTCTGTACATAGTATTCCAGGCTGTCATTTGTGGTCTCAGTGTTTGTAGAACAATCTTCCATGACCTTCTGGCTTTTAGAGTTAAATTGAGAAATCAGTTATTATTCTAATGTTTCTGCCTTTATATCTAATTTGTTCTTTCTTTCTTGCAGTGTTTAATATTTCTTTTTTCCTCTGTTTATTTAGTGTTTTGATTATCATGTCTCATGGGGAATTATTTCTTGTCCTGTCTATTTGGTGTTCCATGTGTTTCTTGCACCCTAAAAGTTACCTCCTTTTTAGTAAGACATTTTTTTCCATTATTTTGTTAAAAATGCTTTTTTTTTTTTTTGCTTTTGACTTGGGTTTCTTCTTTTTCTCTATCCCTATTATTTGTATATTTTGTCATTTTATAGTATCTCTTATTTCCTGTATGTTTTGTGTTGAATTATTTTAGATTTTATTGATTAAGATACTCTGGAATCCAATTGAGAGCCCTGATGTAACCACACAAACCTATGAACACTTGAGTTTTGACAGAGAAGCCAAAATTATACAATGGAAAACAGAAAGCATCTTCAACAAATGGTGCTGGCATAATTGAATAGTGGCACATAGAAGGATACAAATAGATCCATACCTATCACCCCACATAAAACTCAAATCCAAGTGGATAAAAGACCTCAATGTAAATCCAGGTACACTGAACTTGATAGAAAGGAAAGTGGAAAATAGCCTTGAGTGCATTGGCACAGGTGACAACTTTATAAACATAACATTAGTGGCATAGTTACTGAGATTGACAATTAATAAATGGCTCCTACTTAAACTGAGAAGCTTCTGTAAAGTCAAGGATATGGCAATAGGACAAAATGGTCAGCCTCCATAATGGGAAAAGATCTTCATCAATCCCATATCTGTCAGAGGGCTGATCTTTAAAATATATAAAAAACTCAAAAAGCTAGACATCAAAATACCAAATAATCCAATTAAAAATGGGATTCAGGTTCAAATAAACAGTTATGAAATGAATAGGAATGCTAACATGAAAGTGAGAACCCTGTAAACAAAGAACTCTAGGCAACTAAAGGATGCTCAAAGGGAAAATTAGTCTTCCTTGGGAGAAATTCCCAACTTGTTATTCAATACCAACTACTCAGTGTAGAAATTATGTACACACAAGTAACAGTAAAGAAATGTTCAAGTTTTTTTTTTTTTAAAGAATTCTCAACAGAAGAATCTCAAATGGCTGAAATACACTTAAAGAATTGATTAACAACCTTAGTCATCAGGGAAATGCAAATCAAAATGACTCTAAGATATCATTTTATACCTGTCAGAATGGCTAAGAACAAAAACACTGATAACATGCTGGAGAGGATGTGGAGTAAGGAGAGCACTCCTCCACTGCTGGTGGGAATGCAAACTTGCACAGCTATTTTGGAATTCAATATGGCAGTTTGTCAGAAAATTGGGAATCAATCTACCTCAAGATCTAGCTATACCAATTCTGAGCATATACGTGAAGGATGTTCAATAGTATAAAAAGGATACTTGCTCAATCATGTTCATAGTGTCATTATCTATAATAGCCAGAACCTGGAAATAACCTAGATGCTACTCAACTAAAGAATAGTTAAAGACAATTGGCACATTTACACAATGGAGTATTACTCAGCTATCAAAAAATCCCCAATGACATCATGAAATTAATAGATGGAATTAGAAAAATCATTCTGAATGAGGTAACCCAGACCTAGAAAAACCAACATGGTATGTAGTCATTCATAAATGGATATTACATGTAAGGTAAAGGATAACAAGGCTACAATACAATACATAGCCCCAGAGAGACTGAGTAATAAGGAAGGCCAAAAGAAGGACACATAGATCTGCCTGAGAAGGGAAAATAGAAGAGATCTTCTGAGTAAACTGGGGTGTGCAGGAGTGTGGTCAGGTGGGTGGGGGAATGGGAACATAAGGGATCAGATTGGGCAGTGTGAGGGTTAGGAAGAAACCTGGTTCCAGGGAAACTCCCAGGAATACACAAGGACAACCCCATCTGAGACTCTTAGCAATAACAGAGTTCCTAGCCATCTCCTGTACTCAGATTGATGAATATCCTAATTGTCATCAGAGAGACTTTATCCAGTAACTGATGGAGGCAGATGTGGCAATCTTGTTGAAAAGAGGGAAGAGGAATTATAGAAGCCAGGGAGTCAAGGTTATTATGGGGGAACCCATAGAGACAGCTGTCCTGAGCTTGTAGGGCACATGGACTCTGGATCAGCTGTTAGAAAACCTGCATGTGACCGACCTAGGCCCTCAGCATGTGGGTGACAGTTCTGTAGCTTGCTCTGTTTGTGAAGCTCCAAATAGTGGGATCAGGATCTGTCCCTGGCACTTGAGTTGGGAACCTATTTCCCATGCTGGGTTATCTTGCTTAGTCTTGATGCAGGGGGAGTATCTCAATTTGATGTGCTATGCTTTGTGGACACTCATGGGAGGCCTTCTCCTTTCTGAATGGAGATGGAGGAGGAATGGAGGGTGTAGATGGGAAGTGTGTGGGGGAAGAACAGGAAAGGAGAGAAGCGAATCTGTGATCTCTATGTAAAATAAATGAAAAAATAATAAAAGAAGAAGAAAAAAGAGGAAGAGGAGGAGGAGAAGAAGAAGAAAAAGAAAAAGAATGCTCCCTATGTCTTGAGGAGGAAGTTTATTGTGAAATTCCTGCCCTGGGCCCAGATAACATCGTCAAATATGACACTTGGGTAGCAGTCCACTGTAATGTGGTGGTCCTACAAAGTTTTCTGGATTAACTCTGGTTCCTGGCCACCCTATTCTGCCTTTTATGTGCTTTGTTTATGGTATTTGTGGTTGGCAATGGCCTAATAGTCATGACTATCCATTACAGCCACAGTACCACAGCAAGGATTTGCCTAGTCACAGTTTGGACTTAGACCTCAGTGTCTGGTTTGTTTGGTGTCTGCTGACTTTTCCTGGAGGGTCATTGCTATATTATGGTGCATGTTGTAGGTAATGTTAACATGACATTAGGCATGCCTTGTCATGATGAGAATTCCCAAATAATGGATTTATGTGATGTATGCATGTATGTGTGTTTGTAACCATTTGTATACTTGTGTTTGGTGTTTATCAGTTGTTCTGTAGCTTAAATCACAACCATTAAATTAATAGTAGGAGAAAACACACAAAATATGACTTAAAGAAGAAGCAAATGGTGCCAAAGACATCAGCAGGCATATCAGTCCCAGGACAGTGATTCACAAATGTTGCTATTTATTGTCACCGTAACTAAATTCAGCATCACCTAGGGCAGTGGTTCTTAACCTTCCTAATACTGTGACCCTATAACAATTGTTTCTCACAACTGTGGTGATTCCCCTGACTTAAAATTATTTTCATTGCTACTTCATAACTGTAAGATTGACACTGTTATGAATCTTAATTAAACATCTGATATTTCTGATGGCCTTAGATCACCCCAGTGAAAAGGTCATTCAACCGTTATAGGGGTCACAGCCCACAGGTTGGGAACTACTGACCTAAGTGATGACTCAGGGACACTTCTGTCCATGTCCTTGAAATTGTTTCCAAAAAAGGTTCACTGAAGCAGGGCATCTACTCTCCATGTGCAGCAGCATCACAGGGACAGTGCACTGAAAAGCTTGGACTAAAGTGAAGGGAGGGGCCAGTAGAGCAGAGGTGTCCCTCTAATATGTGTTCTGGGCTGCCATGATGTGAGGAAGCTTCTCCACCACGTTCTCCCACTGCCATGAGTCCCTGCCTCACAATAAGCCAAAGCCGAGAGCCAAGTGCCACAGACTGAGTCTCTAAAACCCTGGGACAGAGTAGAGGTTTTGAAAAACTATTTTGGTCAAAAGGGCTAAGAGCTAATTAATAGGACACACCTGATTTGCATCACAAGCCCCGGTGTGGTACAGCATTTAAGGAGAATAAGGAAGATGATGAAGAATGTGTTTAGTCTGGAAAGGACACAGCATCATTTCAGCAGCAGTTGCTATAGATACTGCCCTTTCTCCACTGAGTTTCTTCCACTGTCAGTGTCTTAAAGTGGCCAAGGTTGCAATTCCCTTCATTTCTACTGCCTCCCCATTCCTGTTCTCAGAGCACTTTATCTAGGAGAAAATGATCAACACAAAAAGTACCATTTTTTTGTGTGTGCTTTTTGTTTTGTTTTGGTGTTATTTTTTCTTTTTGACTTGCATTTGTTTTGTGTTTTGAATTTTATTTAAGAGAGAAGAGTACTGCCTGGGTAGGAGACAGGATCTGAGAGGTCTGTGAGAGAGGGAAGGATATGATAGAAATCTATTGTGTGAAACAATGTTTTACCCCAGCCTTTTTGTCTATGATCTATTTTTTGTAGATTTTCATTTATAGTGTAGAGAAAGTTCCACTTTACTTTTTGCATTTAGACATTCTTCACTTTCCCCAAAATGCATTGTTAGAAATAATTATTTCCCAGTAGTTTATTTGTTACCATTGTCATAAGCAAGCTGGACTCACATGTGAGTTCATTTTGAAACTTAATCTCTGCTCCATAGATTACTTCTTTCTCCAGTCAAGTAGAAGCTGTGAAGGGGAGGACCTGAGACACTCAACTTTGCTCTTCCCAAGACACCATGGCCATGCTAACCCCTCAAGCTTCCTTATGGAGTTTAGATTCTTGGCCAATAGCTCTGAAACAAAGTCCTGTGATGTTTACAGGGTGGCACTGGAGGAAAGGGCTTTATTCTGTGACTATCATCATGAATACCCTCTGAAACCTTTCAGTCTAGGACCGTGGAATCTCCATTTAATTAAACTTTACTTTTGAAATGGTTTGTACTAGTTAGGAGATAAAGAGATTTTTTGTTGTTGTATACATTATATCTAAAGAATTTTGTTATTTTTGATGTTACAGTGAGAATTGTCCACTGTACATTAGGAACAGTTTTCTAAAACAATAATAGGCTCTCCCCTGCTCCATGAGGCATGGAAAGCCTCTCAGGAAAGCATGTATAGGAACAGCCCATTCCAGGAGAACGGCCTGCACATGTCCACTTAATGTGAGAAAGAGGGAAAGAGTCTTCCCAGGGCAAGCTTGACATCCTTATTCCTCAGTGTATAGATGAGGGGATTCAGGGTTGGGCTGAGGACTGAGTACAGGACCGAAGTCACTTTGCTTCTCTCTGGGCTGTAGCTAGAAGCAGGACTGATGTAGGCACAGAAGACAGATGAGTAGTACACACAGACCACGATGAGGTGGGATGAGCAGGTAGAAAAGGCCTTCTTCTTTCCCTCAGCAGAACGCATGTGCAGGATGCTGGCGATGATGCAGCCATAGGAGAGTAAGGTGAGGATGAAGTTGATGCCTCCATAAAAGACATCTGCCACAAGGGTCATGATGCTATTAATAAGTGTAGGGCTGCAGGAGAGGAGGAGGAGTGGAGGGATCTCACAGAAGAAGTGGGTGATGACCTTGGGGCCACAGAATGACAGCTGTGTCATCAGACCAGTGTGGACAGATGCATTTATAGCACAGATAGACCACACACTCATGGCCAAGGCCCCACACAGGTGTGGGCTCATCCTAGAGCTATAGTGAAGGGGATGGCAGATGGCCACATAGCGGTCATAGGCCATGACAGTGAGCAGCAGCAGCTCAGAAGACAAGGACCATAGAAGGAAGAAAAGCTGGGCCATGCATCCATTGAAGGAGATGGTGTTTTCTTCAGAGATTAGGCCAAGTAGTGCCTTGGGCAGCACAGAGGAGGTGCAGACAATATCCATGGTGGCCAGGTTACATAGGAAAAAGTACATGGGACTGTGGAGCCCAGGGCTGGAGGTGATCAAGGCAATGATCACAGTGTTTCCTACTAGAGCCATTGTGTAGAGAGACAGGAAACAGCCTATCAGGAGTAGTCGTAGGCCAGAGTGCTCTGAGAACCCTTCTAGCACAAACTCTTTCACCATTGTCTGGTTGGCAGTCAACATCCTGATGGAGAGTATTTGTTTCACTACTGTGTCTGTTGGCTTCTGAGAAAATATCACAGTTTACCACTTCAAGGTCTTGTTTCCAAACTTGATCATCTCAAAATTCTTTCCTGTCAGAAAGGGAAGAAGTGAATGTATTTACATAACTGAAGTCTCTTGAATTTTATTGCCCATATCACACTATTGGGAAACCACACATACTTTATTTACTTTTGATTTCCCATCTAGAAGCTTCCATGATGTAAATTTGGATCAGGAGGGACATCTGCTCCTCCCTCCTTTTGTTGCATACGTGCGTTGAGTGAAGCTTCCCTCACTCAGGATCTGCTTATGCCCTCTTCTCTGTTACCTATAAGCACTGGCTCTACTGACAGTGCTGGAAACAGATGCCCTCTCTTCACAGAATGACGATTTTGGATTAATACATGGAGATGACTCTTGTATCTTTCTTCACATCTAGCATCCTAGTCTTCTCTGATACTTGCAGTGTTTTTTTGTTACACATTTTACCCTGATAATTGTCATTCCCCATTGTCAAATAACTATGTATGTTTTGAATTTTACTTACTGTGGTCCCTGACTTCTAATTTTGGGTCAACCTGTCCTGACTCTCACATTTTTCAAATCTATCACCCAGGAGAGCATTTCTCAAAACCCAGGCTTACTAACCCATAGTACTTTTGTGTCATTTTCATCTCAATGAATCACAGTAACTTCAAAGTCAACACACAGCTGAAATCATCACTACTGTTTACAGATGTTTCTGTGTGGTTTCAATAGCCTTGTACAGAAGCTCACCCTCAGCTACCCAGTGTTTCAAGGTGTCTTTGCCATGTAGCACTGATCCATCTCTGACTCATTGTTCTTACCTTTAGCCTGCACCTATGATAGGTCCTCAGTTTTGCATTCTCTTTCCTCTCTCATCCAACTTGTCCCCAAAGCCTGCCACTATAGGTTTCCCACTGTAACTCAGGTTTTCAATGTGTTTAGCTGTTTCATAGTTTCTGGCTTTTTGCCATTTTCAATAATTCCGGTTTTCTTCTCCAGCATTCAAGGACTACAAAGTAGTACCTGAAGATAATTGACCCTTGTCCCCTATTCTAAATCCATCTTGTCTCTCCCCAGTTTTTCAGCACATCACACTCTACACCTTGCTGCAGATCTGATGTCCTCCATTAGCCTTTTCCACAGGAGCCTTCATGTGTTTACACACGAACACTCTACCCCTGTTGATAAGCCTGCTTTTAGCAATCATTTGCAGTGCTACTTCATATTTTAAAATCCCATTTTATCTCGTTATCCTTTTCCACAGTAAGACTCACAATCCACTTCTTAGCAGCTTAGTAGTAAATGTTGAATTTTAAATATTTTGTCTGCCTTCATGTCAAACTGGATGTACTAAAGTACAGCATTTACCCTCCTTATCCATGTTGACAGTGCTATGTCTACCATGTTTCTCCTTCTACCCTTTATTCTATTACACCAAAGATTGTCAACACATAGTTTGGGATTGCAAGTTGTTCTGCAGAAACAGAATTGCAAAAGCAAATTACTCTAATGTTCTTGGCAGTTTCTGAATCTGGCTGGCTAATTTAATGACATTTGAAATTATGAAACACTCCCCTGACAGTACTAATAATTTATGTCTGGTAGTAACTTCCATTTCCAGGGTGAACATACTTCAGAGTATAGGAAGTGTAGTCAAAATTGACCCTCGGTTGAGCTAGGGGGAAAGATTTAATAATAATTGAAACCTGTGAATAATATGTGTTGTGTGGTAGAATGTTCCTAACATCAATAGCACATCTATGAAAATTGAAGTACATGGAAGATACCTAACTGATTTCTAAATAATACTCCTAAGAATAAGTAACAGAGAAGTATAATAAATAGGGTGATTTGAAGACCCAGATACATGTCCATGCCCGTGTGGACAACCTGTTTTATTGCAAGGAAGCTAAAACTACACACTAGAGAAAAGACTCTGCTGGTGAAACTGGACTGCATATAGAAGAATGGAACTTGCTCCTTATCTCTCAAACTGTACAGAATTGAACTCCAAGTGGATCAAAGACCTCAGCCTAAGACCCAACACCCTGAAAAGGACAGAGTATGAACAGGGAATATGCATCAACTCATTGTCATGGGAAAGAACTTTCTGAACAAGACTGTAGCTGCATAGGTACCAAGCTCAATAATTGAAAAATGGGCCCATGTACAACAACAAAACTTCTGTGCAGGAAAGAACATCATCATCTGAGTGAAGAGGCAGCCTAAGGAGTGGCAAAAATTCTTTACCAACTATGCAACTGAGAAGGTTATTATCAGAATATACAAATAATTAAAAGCTTAAACAGAGGAAAAGTGAACAAGCCAACTAAAATGGGAAATGGAATTAAACAGATTTTCAAAGATGAAACACAAACAGTTAAACAACATTAAAAATGTTTCATATTATTTGCCACCAGACAAGTGTAGATTAAAACTACTTTGAGATTAAATCTTACCCCAGTAAGAACAACCGAGATGAAAAAAGAGAGAGAAAAAAGCAAACGACAGCAAATGCTGCCAAGGATGTGGGGGAAGGAACACCTGTGCACTTCTAGTGAACGTGCAAATGGTACAAGTACTACAGCACTCAGCAGGAACGTTCACCCAAAAGCAAGGAACATATATACTACAAGCTTCAGGTACACCGCTCTTCGTCATGTGCCCAAAGGACTACGCCTCGTAATAAGGTGACACTTGCTCTTCCAGTTCACTGTCGCTTTATTCACAGTCGCCAGAAATGCCCATTAGATTTAAGATGGGTAGTGATCCTGGGTGAGAAAACCCAGACTCAGAGAGAAAGACAAACATAGTATGTACTCACTCATAAGTGGATATTAGATGTAAAGCAAAGGATAACCAGGCTACATCCCACAATTCCAGAGAAGCTAGGTAACAAGAAGACCCTAAGAAAGACATTATGGATTCCCCCTGGGAAGAAGAAATAGATCTCCTAAGTAAACTTTGAGCATGAAGTTCGGGGTAGGGGAGGGAAGGTAGAAACAGAACATAAGGGAACAGGTTGGACAAGTTTCTGGGAGAGACAGAGAGGGAGAGCAAAGAAAGACATATCTTGGTAGAGGAAGCCATTTGGGAATTAGGGAGAAACCTGGTGCTAGGGAAACTCCCAGAAATGTACAAGGATGACGCCAGATAAAACACCAAGCGATAGTGGAGAGGCTGCCTGAACTGGCTTTCCCCTGTAATCAAAATCAAAGACCACCCTGATAGTCTTCATAGAAACTTCATCCAGCAACTGATGGAAGCCGATGCAGAGATCCACAGTCATGCACTGGGCCAAGTTTCCAGTCCAGTCAAAGAGAGGGAGGAGGGATTATATGAGCAAAGGGGTCAAGATCAAGATGAGGAAACACACAGAGACAGCTGACCTGAGCTATTGGGAGCTCACTGACTCTGGACTGACAGCTGGGGAACCTGCCTGGGACTGAACTAGGTCCTCGGAATGTGGATGACAGCTCAATGGTGTGAGCAGTTTGTGGGGCCTCTGGCAGTGGGACCAGGACTTATCTCTAGTGCATGAATTGGATTTTGAAGCCCATTCCCTATAAAGGGATACCTTGCTTAGTCTTTATACGTGGGTGGGGGTGGGAGGTGGGAGGGACTTGTTCCTGCCTCAACTTGATATTCCAGACTTTGTTGACCCTCCAGGGAAGCCTTACTCTCTCTGAGGAGTGGATGGAAGTAGAGTGGGGTGAAGTGGGGAGGAGTGAGTGGGAGGAGGGGGGACTGTGGTTGGTATATAAAATGGAAGAAAAATTTTCAATAAAAATAAACTTACAATAATAAAATTATGGAACATTATTCAGCTTTGAACAAAAAATGAACTTATGAGGTTTATAGAGAAAAGGGTGGATCTGGAAGCAGTTATCCTGAGTGAAGCAACCCAGACGAAGACAAATATCACATGTTCTCTCTCCCATGTGGATATTACCTTTTAAGCTTTAGCTAAAATATCTCAGGGTTACTATTTCTGTAATGAAACACCATGACCAAAGCAACTTGGGGAAGAATGGGTTTATCTGACTTACACTTCCACATTTCTTCTTCATCAATAAAGTCCTTTGGGCTTTCTTCATGGTGCCAAGCCTCAACTTCTCTCTATGATCCCTCAAACCCTGAGGATTCAACAGCTGCTGAGGCTGTATCCTCTCCAGTGGCTTCTCCTGGTCTCTCACGGTGCCATGCTGCAGCTGCTGAGGCTGTACCCTATCCTGGTCTCTCATGGTGCCATGCTTCAGCTGCTCTCCATGATCCCTTCTTGCTTTCAAAACCATTACCACCCAGGTGACTCTTATACTACCAAGTTCACCTGCTAACAGGAGGCCCTTTCTGTGTGCTGACCCAAAGGAAACAACCTTTCCAAGAATGCCTCACCTCACAGATGTTGGTTTCTTAATCATGACTGATTCTTCACTCCCAGGTGACCAGCATCCATTGTCCCAGGAAAGCAACAGTTTTACCTCAGTGGTTCTGGTCTCTTGTTAATTACAGCCAATTCATCAGCTTCAGCTGACCAGACACCACAGATTCTTTGCACAAAAGGCCCAGTAGCATCTTTTTTTCCTGCTGACACTTCACAAGCCAGGGCTACATCATCTGTATTGCTCTCAACATTCTTATCCTCCAAGCTCCTAAAGAACAGTCCACTGATATCTCAACAGTCAATGGATTTTCTAGTCCAAAGTTCCAAAGTCCTTCTATAACCCTCTTTCAAACAAACGATCAAGTCTGTCACAGCAATACCCAGCTCTTCGTACCAACTTGTCTTAGGGTTACCATTGCTGTAGTGAAATACTATGACTAAAGCAACTTGGGAGGAAAGAATTTATTTGGCTTATACTTCCACATCCCTATTGACCACTGGAGGAAGTCAGGACAGGAATTCAAGCAGTTCAGGAACCTGGATACAGGAGCTGATGCAGAGGCCATGGAGGGGTATGGCTTATTGGTTTGCATATCATGACTTTTTTAGCCTGCTTTCTTAAGAACTTATAAAATTAGTCAGCAAAATAATGCCAGTTGTTGCTTATTAGGATCAAGCCAGGCATCTGCTGAGTATCATGGAGGAGCATCAGTATTTGTACTATCATAGAAGGTAAACTACAGAGAGAACAGGTCAGTGGGAACTCACTTTGGTGAATGATGACTACCATTTTTCCCAGACTGGCCACCTGGGGCATGCCATATACTGGTGTGTCCAACAGCTGAATGCAGAGTTTTTCTGTAAGGTATTTTGCATGCGTAACAGAGAGGAGAATGATACTTCTGGAAAACCATAGGTCAATAATGAGTCTTTTCAAACATGCTGTGTTTAATAAGCAATATTTTGATGGACGGCATTTCCTTAGGCATAACAGACAATGTCATCTTATTTAGATGTGATACTGTCAAAGGAAAAATAATTACTGTGCTTCCCAATTGTTCACCCATGCCATCTGTGAAGCAGAGATGAGCTGTGTTACTCTTTCTATAATTCCACCGTACTTTCTTGGGAATTAAGCTTTTATTCCTAGTGTATCAGTTGTGCCTAAGTGGACATGGAAGAATCTAGGATTCAGGAGGGGAGTTCGTGGGAAGCACATGGCTATATGTAACTCAGATCTCAGTATGACTGACTTGAAAACCTGCAGAAGCTGAACCTCAGCCAGGAGCAATGCTGCTGAGAATTCTCACCATTTTCACAAACTGGAGTGTCTGCAGATCCCAAGGTCTCTCTAGAAAAATTGGTGCAGGAAGTAGCTACACTTACATCTCTGCTATCAAAGTTCTTGTTTGGCCATTTTACTAATACTTAAGCAGGTCAGGAGGCATCAGAAATAGTTTCTTTAGCTGACTGCCAGTCACACCAGCCAAACTCTGCAAGAGACAGGAAAAGCCTAACACCTACGGGACTTGAGTGCTGTCTTTAACTCCATGGAAGATGTTTATTTCTGCACCAGAACAGTAGACTCTGGACAACAGGGCAAGAGAATTCCCTTCTGTGGTATTTTTCACCATTCTCTGTGGATGTCATGACCAAACAAGACAATATTCTAGTCCTATATAGTCATTAATATAGATCTTAGATTAGTCTAAAACTGTTGCTTTCATTTCTAAATTAGTGTAAGTACTGTGGGTTATGAATGAGTAAATATGGTCTTGAACATAAAGCAAAATAACTCTTCAATCATAATTAAAAGCCAGATATTCTGCTGTTTATACAGTGGAGCATGAAAGCAAATCTTTCTATCATCTTCTATCCTTTGACCCAAACACTCATTATCAAACATAGGACTCATTGAGAACATGGCTAAACTGTGTTTTTGTCCCTCTGTGCAGATTTCCAAAAACTGGGACAAATGTCACTTTTATAGTGAGATATCTTTTTGCTTGGGAGTTCCATTATTAGCTTGAAGAATCACATAGTAGAATGTAAGCCTTCACTCACCTTTCTCTATCCCAGTGAATTGAGGCAATGGATGAGTCTCACAAAGTGAACACTACTGAACACATACTCTCTTTTCCTACAAATACTGGGTTTTCAGTGTTCCTATGAAGCTCATGTCTTCCTTTGTGTTGAGTGTCAATTGACCTTCAGAAAGCCTTGTGATATTCTGAGACCCAGGGCAAGTGTTTGTCCTTGTGCCTCTTGGGATGGAAGCTAAAGGAGAAAGCTCTTAGGATCAATTAAAGAAAACTCTTGGCTTCAGACTCAAATTCCCTGAAGACTGGTGTGGAAGAGGGTGGTCAGGGGAATCTCATAGTGTGTGTAGAATCAGCCACCTTTCCCATACTCTCTTTGACACTCTGCATGCATCTCCTGTATTCTGCTGAGAGTACTTCATCTGACTTTGACATACATGCAATGGGTTTATTCTAAGTATGTTCTACTTTCTATGCCTCACCTTCTTCCTACATCTAATGTATTGTTATGAATTAATGTTTCTTCAACAATATATTCTGTTTGCTACATTTTAAGCCATAAGAATATACATTCAGCCAACATTATACAGAAAGAACAAGTTTTATTTAGTAATATAGAGTATACATATGCATTTCATATAATTAGTAAATAAAAGGGGTCATGGATTTGGAGAAGAGTGAGGGATTGACATATGGAAAGCTTTTGATGATGGGTGGGCAGAAATATTGTAATATCAAAAATCTCAAAGAAAAAATTCTAAGTTTTATGTGTCATCAGATCCTTTATAAAGAAAAACTTAAATAAAACCAATTTAATTGAGAGAAGGATTGAGGACTTTGACATTCAGACCCCAATCCAGAAGTGAGCAGATTCTGGCACCCAGACCACCCTTCTGGGGAGTCGCTCTCCAGGACCAGGGTCAATCCTACAGTCTAATATCAGCTCTCCCTAACAGAAAGGACTAGGGTTTGGCTGTGAGGGGCTCCTTCAGACACACCTAAAAGAGGGGACCTTGTACGTCCAACCCTGCCTCCAACTGTGTCAGCAGAGAAGGACTGAGGACTTTGAAATTCAGACCCTGTTCAGAGGTGAGCAGATTCCGACACCTGGACCACCCTTCCAGCGAGTTGCTCTCTGCGACCAGGGTCAATCCCTAGAATCTGAGCTCTTCCTAGCAGACAGGACTAGGATTTGGCTATGAGGGGCTCCTCCAACCACAACTAAAAGAGGGGACCTTGCACGGCCGGGCTCCACCTCCAACTGCATCAGCAGAGAAGGACTGAGGACTTGAAATTCAGACCCCTGTCCAGAGTCACAGAATGAACAGACCACTTGCTCAGAGGAGGCAGGAGACACACAAGTCCTCTTGCCACAACTGACTAGGAGCTGCCTAATTGTGAACCACTGAAGCCATGGATAGACGCAAGTGCAAAAATACATATAGCAATAAAGGGAACAACAAGGCAACACCAAAAGAAACTGAACAGAGCAATGAAGAGGAAACAGAAGGAAACAACACCAAAAACAGCTTTATGAAGATTACTGAAGCCTTCAAAGAAGATATAAAAAGTTCTCTTTAAGAAATAGAAGAAAATACAAACAAAAAATTGGAAGAGATGAACAAATCCTTGAAAGAAAACCAAGAAAAGGTAAACCAAAAAATGAAAGAAACATTCAAGGAACTAAAAACTGAAATAGAATCAATAAAAAGTCACAAAATGAGGCAAAGCTGAAAATAGAAAATTTGAAGAAAAGAGCTGGAACTACAGATACAAGCATAACCAACAGAATCCAAGAGATGGAAGAGAGAATCTCTGGAGTGGAAGACTCAGTAGCAGAAATAGATACATCAGTCAAAAAAAAATACTAAAACCAAAAAAGCCATAACACAAAATGTTCAGGAAATCTGGGACACCATGAAAAGACCTAACTTGAGAATAATAGGAATAGAAGAAGGAGAAGAATACCATCTCATAAAAAGCCATAACACAAAATGTTCAGGAAATCTGGGACACCATGAAAAGACCTAACTTGAGAATAATAGGAATAGAAGAAGGAGAAGAATACCATCTCAAAGGCACAGATAATGTATTCAATAAAATTATAGAAGAAAACTTTCCTAACTTGAAGAAGGAAATGCCTATAAAGATATAAGAAGCTTATAGAACATCAAATAGTATGACCCCCCCAAAATCAGCATGTCACATAATAATCAAGCCACAAAACATACAGAACAAAGAAAAAATTTTAAGAGTTGCAAAAGAAAAAAAAACAAAAAAAGAGTTGCAAAAGAAAAGGGCCAACTTAGTTATAAAGGCAGACCCATCAGAATAACACCTGACTATTCAATGGAAATGATGAAAGCCAGAAGGGCTTGATCAGAAGTTATACAGTCACTAAAAGAGCATGGCTGCCAACCTAGAATACTATACCCAGCAAAATTATCAATCACCGTAGATGGAGTAAACAAGATATTTCATGGCAAAGTCAGACTGAAACAATACCTATCTACCAATCCAACCACTCCAGAAAGCATTAAAGGGAAAACTCGAACCTAAGAATCCCAGATACACCCATGAAACTACAAACATTCAATAACACCATGGAAGAAAAGCCCAGAGAAAGGAAATATATACAAGCTACCACCAAAAATAGCAGGAAATATCAATCAGTGAAATATCAATCAGTGGTCACTAATATCCATTAATATCAATGGACTCAACTCACCTATAAAAAGACTCACACTAACAAGATGGATACAAAAACAGAAGCCATCCTACTGCTGCATACAAGAAACACACCTCAACCACAAAGACAGACACAGGCTCAGAGTAAAGAATTGGAAAAAAGATTTTACAATCAAATGGTCCTAAGAAACAAGCTGGGATTGCCATCCTAATATCTAACATAGTAGATTTTAAGTTAAAAGCAATTAAAAGGGACCAAGATTGTCATTACATACTCATTACAGGAAAAATTGATCAAGAGGAGATTTCAATCTTGAATATTTTTTTCCCTAATATAAGGGCACCTACCTGTGTAAAAGAAACACTGCTAAAACTCAAATCCCACATCAATTCTCACACACTAATAGTGGGAGACTTCAGTACCCCACTTTGACCCCTGGATAGGTCAACCTGACAGAGACTCAACAGAGGAATAAGTAGTCTAACATAGGTTATGATGCAAATGGATTTAATAGATATTTAAAGAAGTTTCCACACAAATGCAAAGGATATACATATTTCTCAGCACCACATGGAACTTTCTCTAAAATTGACCACATAACTGGTCACAAAGCAAATATCATCAGATACAAAAAAAATGAAAATAACCCCTTGTATCATATCAGAATGGTAAGGCCTAAATTTAGATTTCAACAACATCAAAAATCACAGAAAGCTTACCAACTCATGGAAACTAAACATCATTCAGCTGACCCACCTCTGGGTCAGGGAAGAAATTAAGGAAGAAATGAAAGTGTTTCTAGAATTTAATGAAAATGAATTTACAGCATACCCAAACTTATGGGACACATGAAAACAGTCTTAAGAAGAAAATTCACACACTAGATGCCTATATGAAAAACCTAGAGAAATCCCACACTAGAGAACTAACAGCTCAGCTGAAAGCCTTAGAACAATTAGAAGCAAACTCACCTAGAAAGAGTAGAGAGCAGGAAATAATCATCTTTAGAGCTGAAATCAATATAATTGGAACAAAAAGAACAATACAAAGAATCAATGAATCAAAGAGTTGGTTCTTTGAGAAAGTCAACAAGATAGATAGGCCCTTATCCAAACTAATAAAAAAGCAGAGATAGAGTATCTAAATCAACAAAATTAGAAATGAAAATGGGGACATAACAACAGACCCCCAGGAAATCCCATGAATTATCAGGTCATACTTTGAAAATCTATATTCCACAAAAATAGAAAAACTAGAAGAAATACACAGCTTTCTGGACAGGTACCATATACCAAAGTTAAATGAAGACCAGATTAATTACCTAAACAGACCTATAACCCTAAAGGACATTGAAGCTGTCATTAAAAGCCTTCAAAGGAAAAAAAGCCTAGGTCCAGATGGTTTTAGTGCAGAATTCTACCAGACATTCAAAGAAGAATTACTACCATTACTCCTCAAACTATTTCACACAGTAGAAACTGAAGGAATATTGCCAAATTTTTTCTATGAGGCTACAAATTCCCTAATACCCAAGCCACTCAAAGACACAACAAAGAAGAAAAATTACAGACCAATTTCCCTCATGAATATTGATGCTAAAATTCTCAACAAAATTCTGGCAAACGGTATACAACAATATATAAAAAATATCATCCACCATGACCAAGTAGGCTTCATCCCTGAAATGCAGGGTTGATTCAACATACGAAAAACCATAAATGTTATCCATCATATGAATAAACTGAAGGAAAAAAAACTCCACATGATCATATCCTTAGATGCTGAAATAGCCTTTAACAAAATCCAACACTCCTTTATGATGAAAGCCCTGGAGAGATCAGGAATACAGGGAAAATATCTCAATATAATAAAGTCTATTTACAAGAAGCTAACAGCCACCATCAAACTTAATGGAGAAAAACTCAAAGCAATCCCACTAACATCAGGAACTAGACAAGGATGTCCTCTCTCCCCTTATCTATTAAATATAGTTCTCAAAGTTTTAGCTAAAGCAATAAAAGAATGAAAGAAGATTAAGGGGATACAAACTGGAAAAGAAGAAGTGAAACTATCTCTATTTGCAGATGATATGATTGTATAGATAAGTGACCCACAAAATTCTACCAAAGAACTCCTACAGCTGATAAAAACCTTCAGCAATGTAGCACAATGCAAGATGAACTCAAAGAAATCAGTAGCCCTCCTATATATTAAAGATAAAAGGGCTTAAAAAGAAATAAGGGAAACATCACACTTTATAATAGCTGCAAATGGCATTAAATACCTTGGAATAAGTATAACCAGAAAAGTAACAGATCTATTTGACAAAAATTTTAAATCACTGAAGAAAGAAATTGAAGAGGATATCAGAAAATGGAAAGCTCTCTCATGTTCCTGTATAGGTAGGGTCAACATAGTAAAAATGGCAATTTTACCAAAAGCAATCTACAGATTCAATGCACTGCCCATCAATTTACCAACACAATATTTTTTGGACCTTGAAAGAACAATACTCAACTTCATTTGGAATAACAGGAAAGCCAGGATTGCCAAAACAATTTTGCTCAACAAAAGAGCCTCAGGAGGCATCAACATCCCTGACTCAAGTTATACTATAGAGCTACAGTACTAAAAACAGCCTGATATTGGCATAAAAACAGACTTGTGGATGAATGGAATCTAATTGAGGATCTAGACATTAACCCAAAAACCTATGAACACCTGATCTTTGACAAAGAGGCCCAAAACATTCAATGGAAAAAAGATAGTATATTTAAAAAATGGTGTTGGCATAGCTTGTTGGTTGTGTATAGAAAAATGCAAATAGACCCAAGCCTGTCTCCCTGCATAAAACTCAAATCCAAGTTGACTATGACTTCAAAATAAACCCAGCCACTTTGAACTTGATAGAAAAGAAAGTGTGAAGTACCCTCCAACACATTGGCACAGGTGACCCTTCCTAAATATAACACCAATGGCACAGACACTAAGAACAACAATCAATAAGTGGGATCTCCTGAAACTTACATGCTTCTGTAAAGCCAAGGACACAGTCAATAAGACAAAACTACAGCCTACAGAATGGGAAAAGATTTTCATCAACCCTACAAATGACAGAGGAGTGATCTCTAAAATATATAAAGAACTCAAGTAACTAGAGCCCAAAACCTTGAATAATCCAATAAAAAATGGGGTTCAGAACTAAAAAGGGAATTCTCAGCAGAAGAATTACAAATGGCTGAAAGGCACTTGAAAAAGTGCTCAACATCTTTAGCCATCAGAGAAATGTAAATCAAAACAACTTTGAGATACCACCTTACACCTGTCAAATTGGCTAAGATAAAAGACACAGATGACAGCCTATGTTGGAGAGGTTGCTGAGCAAGGGGAACACTTTTCCATTGTTGGTGGGAGTATAAGCTTGTTCAGCCACTGGAATGCAGTTTGGCGGTTTCTCAGAAAACTGGGAATGAATCTCCCCAAGAATTCAGCAATACCTCTTCTGGGTGTATATCCTAAAGATGCAGAGTCGCACTCCAAAGGCATTAGCTCAACTGTGTTCATAGTGGCATTACTCTTAATAGCAATAATCTGGAAGCAGTCTAGATGCCCCTCAACTGAAGAATGGATTAACAAACTGTGGTAGATCTACACAATGGAGTACTACTCAGCAGTAAGAAAAAATGATATCCTAAAATTAGCAGGCAAATGGATGGAATTGGAGAATATCCTCCTGAGCGAGGTATCTCAAACCCAGAAAGATAAGCACGGGATGTACTCACTCAGTAGTGGTCTCTAAACAAAAAAGCAAAAAGCCAAGCATGCCCAAGCTGCAAACCATAACTACTGAACAGCTTGGGATCTGAAACACCTTGGACTGGCACCTTGGATGCCACTTCCTCTAGAGGAACACCTGACCCATGGTTGAGGTTAGGGTGAGGAATGTGGATCTGCCAGGAGTGGATGCTGAACTAAGCCATATTGGAACTTTGGTACTTTGAGACCTCCTGCCCTTGCTGGGGAGGAGATGAGGAGATGGGTAGAAGAGAGAGTGACTTGGTATGTGTGTGGGGGGAAGGGAGTTTGAACAAGGTTATACATGGATAAAAAATGAGACTTCATTAAAGAAAAAGCCACGCCCCTGCTTGCCTCCAGCAAACAGCTGATCCATGAAAATGCTGCCACTACTGAGAATCAATTTTTGACTCTGTTCCCTTTTGCCTGTGAGAACAGAAATCTTAAATCTACCATAGGCAGCTGTTTCTTATACTGAGGCTCAGGAACCGGCCTTGTAGCTTTTCAGTTAAACTCTAATAGCCCACCAATTTAAATCAAGCCCTTAGCCCACATGCCTCACCACGGCGTCTCTGTACCACGGCTCATGTGATAGACATAACTCCCAGAAGCTATTTTTGGCTCTGAATCTGTGCTTTAGAACTGTTTTTAAATCTTCCTCAAGCTTTATGTGGGTGTGTATCACCTATGTTGGGCATCCATTTGTTGTTAATGATTTCTATCTGGACTTTCCAGTCTAGCTCAGAGGTTCAGACCCACAGTCCCACAGAAACACACAGACTTGTATTATGTTTATGCTGAAGGCCCAGGCATATAATTTGCTAACTCCTTCATCTGAAATTTTCTCAGAGCAGCATTTCCTCTGTGTCTCCTGGCAGCTCCAGTGACTCTGGCATCTGTCTCTGTTCTGAGATGGTCTCAAGTTTTCTTAGACTGGTAGCCCTGCCCACACTTCATGTCTGCCTTTTGGACAATCAGCATTTATTAAACCCATAGGCAGGACAAATATTTACATTGCCAGCATAATCCCATTTCAATCCATGTTGCAGGTGATTGATGATCGGTACACAGTTGTGGACTTGCTGTTCCTCATGGTCAGGCAGGAGTCATGGTGGGTTTAACACTGTACAGGGTAGAATCTGGTCCTGGGTGCAGCTACAAGAATATCCTGATAATGGGGGAGGCAAGTGTTTGACATTCAGTCCTCAGGGCTCCTCAAGGACTCGTCTCAGTGGAGTGTGAAGTGATGGATACCAAGTCCTGCTCCATGGTTATTTCCTCAGTTCTGTTTCATAATAGCGCTGTGGATGTTCAGTGACCTGGATGTAAGCTGGCTGTCCTGTTGCAACAGGGTCTAGCTGTTTAGGCAAAGGTTTTTCCTGGGTCTCAAAGTATGAGTCAATATACCTTTAGCCACCCTGTTTTGTCCATCTGCCAACAAATGTAAAGATATAGCAATGACAGGTACCCTTAGTGCTGAGGCTGACATCAAGGCCTCCTTGATGCATGGGTTGTAAGGTAGGGTAATCCTCTACCTCACAGGTGCCAGAACAGAGAGTCAAGATATTTTATTTTGGTATTTACATAGATTTGTTGACTAAAACAAGGGAACCTTGTTTGAAGGCACAACATTTCAGTCAAGGAGAGGCTCACAGAGGAGGGGGCATCTATGCTCAATCTTAGGATGCTGGTCACGGTGGCCATGGTTCTCTGTGACTATGTAGCAGACTCTTTAGATAGTCTGAGCATATTGAATGACTCTAATCTGGTTATTCCAGTTCACAGAGAGTACAGAGCTTCCCAGGTCACATCTTAACACTGGAGAACGCTTCCTGGAATTCTGGGAATTATTGCAGCAATTCAAGAGAAACTTGGCTGTACTCTGTATGATTCCCATTTTAGCAATAAAACTTACAAGCACATCAGAGAACATAAATCTACCAGACAGAAGCACACAACTTAAAAATACAGGCCATCCATGCAGCCAGAGAAGGCCAGACAAACACAGGGATGTTTGGCCATCTTACTCTGTGCCAAATCCAAAGGGACAGGAGAATGTCTCTGTTCTATCACTGGAGACTGGGTTTATGATCATGTCTGATTTCACCTATTTTTTTCCCAAATGTCCCAACTCTCTGGACAACTCACTGATTTGTCCTATTTCAAGTGCACATTTTGCCAGAAATGTTTACATTCATTTTGCTTTTCAATTTGCAAATTTGTGGTAGTCATAGTCTGTATTTTTCTTTGGTGCCCAATTCCAAAAATGTGCTTGCCCTCATCTAGGGCTTGACAATGACTAATGATGCTTTAATTTGTAGGGGCCAGGTTGAATTCCTCTAAGTCCATCTCAGTGTTTCCCCTGCATAGGATATATCCCTGACCCCTCAGCCCCAAGTCTGCTATTTCCCAGAATCTCTCTGCGGCCTTCAAATGCTAGTAGTTGAAGACCATAGTGAAAAGATCCACAGACTCAATTTATATTATAAATAGCTATAATAATATGTCACATATTTAATAAAGCCTGGAATACCAAGAGATCAATCCACAGTCAAAAACTAAGCAGACATAGCCCAGAAAGTCCTTGATCTTTGAGTACAAGACCAAACAGCTGGGTTTCAATGGCACATACCTTTAATCCCAGCACAGGAAAACCTGGGAGTGGTAACCTATGCCCTTAATCCCATAATTCCAGAGACCAGAACTTTCTGTATTTGTGTGAGTTCAAGGCTGGCTACCAAATAGAGTAGCTCTTGCCTTTAATCCTAACCTGGATGGGATACAGCTGGCAGAAGGGTATTTAAGGCAGGCTTAGGAAAACAACCTTAGGTAGAAGTAACTAGAGTGAGGCTGGAGAATGGACAAGATAGCTGGGTGAGATTTGACTATGCCTCTCTCTGATATTTCAGCCTTTCCTTGATATTTGGCTCCAAATCTCTTTCATTGTAATCAGAATTCATGCTACAATTAGCCAATTTTATTCAAAGTAATAGTTGGATCATAGTTTCTATTCCATCCCAAATCCCCTGCTGTCAAATAAGGAAACCTGTAGCCCAAAGGCAGGGGAACATAAGAGTCATTCAGCTCTGCCAAGATGGTCAATGCAACCTTAAAATTGTCCTTGATTATCTTTATTATCAGGTTACAGAAGCCTAAATTTAGTAGTCAGTCATATGATAACAAGCAGATAGTTACAAATGAAAAATTCTGGATGAGGGTCATGGAGTCAAGGTTATGGAGAACTTATTGTTCAGGAACTTGAATCAGAGCCTAACAAGAAACACAGTTTCTTTAGCCATCACACTATCTTGTTAAGATTTCCCAAATAATGTATTTAAGAGATGTATGCATGTGTATGTGCTTGTAACCATTTGTATACCTAGTGTTTGGGTGATTGTTTGTTCTTCTGTAGCTTACAGAAAGAATGGTCCAACATTTGACTTGAAGCAAACTGTGTCAAAGAAACCAATAGGAAAAACAGGGCAAGACCAGTGAGGCACGGATGTCACTATGATAAATTAAAAATGACTTAGGGACTCAATAAGGGACACTTATGTCCATGCAGTTGAGATTGTTTCCAGACAAAATTTACTGAAGTAGGTTATCCACTCTATGTGCATAACAGCATCCCAGACACTGGAGACTAGAAAGCCCAAGATAAAAGGAAAAAGAGAAAGCCAGTTGAACATAGGTGTTCCTCTAATATGTGTTCTGGGCTACCGCAATGTGAGGAAGCTTCTGCACCACCTTCTCCCACTGCCATGAGTCCCTGTTTCACGATAGGCCAAAGCAAAAAGCCAAGTGCCATGGAATGAGTCTCTGAAACCATGAGACAGACTAAATGTTTTGAAAAGGTACTTTGGCCAAAAGCATGAAGAGCTGATTAATACAACATACCTGATTTTGTTTTGTCATATTGCCTTGGATTTGTCTTACTTTTACAGAGGAAGAGAGAGAGAGAGAGAGAGAGAGAGAGAGAGAGAGAGAGAGAGAGAGAGAAAGAGAAAGATTTATAGCAATAGATATATATTGTAGTAGAAGTTTCTGGCCTCATCTGGCTAGAGGTCAAGACCTACCCACAGCTGCTTTTCCCTCCAAAAAAAGGACTCAGATGATGAGTTTATTAATTTCACCCTGCTTGGCCTATGTTTTAGGCATATTGCTAGTTAGCTCTTTCATCTTAATTCAACCCATTTTTATTAATCTGTCCTGCCACGTGCACCGTGGCTCACCTGTATTCTTTAAATGCTGATTCTTTGGTGACTGGATGGATCTCTGTCTGACTCCACCCTCCTTCTTCTTCCTGTACTTTAATTTCCTTGCCTATGGTACCAAAACTGTTCCTTTATTTAAAGAGTGATATTCACAGCATACAGAAATAGATTCCCACATCAATAGATACAGAGGGGAGAGAGAGAGGAGATGAGAGCCGAAGTGATTGGTTGGGTAGTTAAGTAGATTGGTATAATGAAGGAGGAGTATGGAAGAAGAAAGAATATGATTAAAATATGTTTTAGTGAAAAAAATTTTATTCCTTGCAAATTTGTCTGTGATCCATTTTTTATTTTTATTCATAATAAGAAGGAATAATTCAGCTTTCCTATATAGATATTTATCTACTTTCTCCAACAATCTTTATTAAAATTGTTAATCTTATGAGTTCAAGTGTCATCATTGCCATAAATAAGCTGGAATCACTATGTGGGCTCATTTTTGAAAATCAAATCTTCACTCCTGATCCTTTATTGTGTTCCTCTTCACGCCAATGTCAGCATCCTGATTCCATAGCTCAGTAGGAAGCTGTGACACTGAGAACCTGAGCACTCAATGCTATGAGATGTTCCTGGTGTGCACTGTGAAGACTTGTAATGGTGATTGGCTTAATAATGAAGCTGTTAATTACATGGGACTGTGGAGCCCAGGGCTGGATGTGACCAAAGCAATGATCACAGTGTTGCCTACTAGAGCCATTGTATAGAGGAACAGGAAGCAGCCTATCAGGAACATTCGTAGACCAGGATGCTCTGAGAACCCTTTTAGCACAAACTCTGTCACCATTGTCTGGTTGGGACTAACCATGATTGTCTACAGTATCCAGTTGACAGCTGTATGTGGCAACTTCTGAGAAAATGTTACTGTTTATCATGCCAAAGTCTGATCTTGAAACTTGATTTCACAAGATTCTCTGTTGTCTGAAAAGATATGAGAGAGTGTATTTCCATCAGAAATTCTCTTATCTCCCTTTTTCCCCATATCTTTTGATATTTCCTTTACTTTTGATTTCCCAACTCCAATATTTCGCCCTGTATATTTGGATCCATGGTGACATTTACATCTTCCTCATCCTGAACCTGTGGACTGAGTGAAGCATCCCACACTCTGCACCTGCCTGTGCTTTACTTCTCCCTCCCCTGTAACACTCTGATTTGTTGGTGTGTTGAGCTTTCTGGAATCACAGTAACCTTCACAGCAGGTATTCTCCCCACAATGAAAATATTTGGATGAACACATATTGAGTTGACTCTTGCACTTCCCTTCACGTCTGACCTAGAGGCATCTCAGTCACTTTTCTTTCTCTTTTATTTGGAGTGGGGTCTCTACTATCCATAGAAATCTGATAATTACCATTCCTCATGGCTATGTAAATATGCACCATATTATTTGATCCACTACGATCTGTTATTTCTGTGGTTGTAAATGTCCTGACTCTAACACACTACAAATCTGTCACCTCAGAGAGCATTTCTCAAACCTCAGCCTAAAACCAGCTTGTACTTCTGTGCCTTTTCTGAATCAGCTATCTATAGTAACATCAAAGCCAGCATACCTATAACTGAAATCATTGCCATAGTCTACAGATGCTCCTGTGTGCTTTCAATGGTCATGGCTAGAAACTTATCATTTACTTGGGGGAGGAACTGGTCCTACCTCAACTGGATATGCCAGATAGAATTGACTCACCTTGGGATTCCTTGCCTTTTCTGGGCAGTGAGTGGGGGGGGGGTTGGAGTGGGAGAGGCTAGAGTGGTTTAGGAGAAGGGGTGTGAGAGGGAGCAGTAGTGGGGATGAAAATTTAAAAAAAAATAAAAACCAAACCATATCATTACCTCCATTAACTTAAAATGATTATTGTATAGAGCACAGCTCTGTCTCTGTGACTCACAGTGCAGCCTTTAGCTCACAGCCTGTTGTAGGTCCTCAGTAGATTCATTTTCCGCGAACAAAGAATGTGTTCTGTATCCTCTTAATCTCTGTCACTCAGCCAGTCCTTAAAGCCTGCAACTGTAGCTTTTCCAACATTATAACTCATGTTCCCAATTTCATCAGCTCTTTCATAATATCTGGATTCTTTTCATTTTGAACATTTTCAGTTTTCTTCTCCATCACCCAAACTACAGACTGTACTCCTCATGATAACTGGAAATCTTTCCTTAGGCCAAATTTGCTATACCTTCCCTCAGTCATTTGACAAAATACATTGTATAGCTTGACATCGAAGACCCATATGACATCACCCATTAGCCCTTTCTATAAGTTACTTCATGAGTGGAAACATTGACTCCTATTTATCAAAATCTTTGTGAAAATTATTTGTAGTAAAATTATCTGGTAATATTCTTCACTTTCCAAGTATTTTTTAATGGCCAAGATAAAATGATATTTTCCTTCATGACTGAGCACCTCCCTGACATACAGTCACTAAAGTATGTTCTATGCCCTGAATACAATGGCGCTCACCACTTCCCTACTTGGCTCTAAACCAGTCTTAAAAGACTTCATGTTATTCCATCACATTTTATTTCCGTATCTCTTCTTTAGTATGGCTTGAAACCTATTTTCTCCCCATCTTAATAGCAAATTTTGAATTTTAAGGATTATTGCTGCCTCCATTGAAAAGAAGAGATATTCAGACATCATATTGGCCCCTTGCAACCATGTGGACAGTGTTATGTCTGACCATGTTTCTCCCTGCTGCCCATTCTCTTGCACTGGACAGCACCAATGCATAGTTTTGTATTTCAAGTTGTTCTACAGAAAAAAAATTACAGTAGCAAATTTTTCAGTTGTTGATAGCTTCTGAATCTTTACAGTTAATGCAAGTACACCTGAAGTTTCTATTACTCTCCTGATAGCATTGATAACCTGTAGTTGATATTAACCCCAGCCTGAGAAAACACTGATTAAGATTTACATTAGTGTGAGTTAGAAGGAAAGATATAAATAATTGAAACCAGTAAAAAAGCATTTGCTGTCAGACAGAATTCTCCTATTACCAGTAGTAAATTTATAAAAAATGTAATTCCATGAAAAATATATTTCTAAATGACATTCTTACAATTAAATGACATAAAAATATAATGTGTTGGGTGATTTAGGGACCAAGATGTATGTCCACATACCCACAAATAATTGATTTATTACATAGTAGTAAAAAAATACACAACATAGAAAAGACCTCATCTTCAACTAATGGTGATGGTCAAACTGGACAGCGACACTTAGAATATGTATAGCAGGTCCTTATCCCTCATCTTTATAAAACTGACTCTAGTGCATCAAGACCTCAGCATAGGACCCAAACACTTAAAATAGAAGGTTTTACTGAAAATTGACAGAGAATAAAATAGAGAAGATGCTTGAACTGATTGTCCAGGAAAGGACTTTCTGAAGAGGACTAGGGTGGCATAGGCATTGAGACAAATAATTGACAAATAGGCCCAATTGCAAATTTTATGTTTCTGTATAGCAAGAACAGTGCTATTTGTATGAAGAGGCAGCTTACAAAAGAAGAAAAACACTTTACCATCTAGATACCTGATAGAGGGATAATATCTAGAATACACAAATCATTAAAATATTAGACACATGAAAACAAACAACCTAACTCAAGATGGAGAATGAAACTAAACAGAATTTTCAAAAGAAAGACAAATAGCTGAGAAACAATTTTTAAGTGTTCAGTTCCCTTAGTCACCAGAGAAGTGCAAACTAAAATTCCTTTGAGATTAAATCCTATACCAAACAGAATGACCACGAAAAAAAATAGCAAGAAATGTGGGGAAAGGTGTCGGGAAAGGGAATACTTATTACTACTAGTGTGAGTGCAAACTGGCATAACTACATTGGAGATCAGTAAGGATGGTCATAGAAATATCAGAATAGATATATTATAGGTTTCAGGTATACTCTTTGTAATAACCCTGAAAGCGTGTATATCTTAATAAGGCTACATTTGCTCTTCCATGCTTATGGTTGCTCTATTCACAATACCCAGGAAATGGAAACAACATAAATGTCCACCATATGGATAATAGACAGTGAGCCTGTGCTATTCACAAAATAAAACTTTTCCAAGCTGCTAAGAAAATTGATGGGTGGATCTGGAAGCAATTATCTCAAGTGAATTAACTCAGACCTTCATAGGCAAATATCACATGCTCTCTCTCCCATGTAAATATTTCCCTTTAAGGTTTATATATGTGTGCTCCCGTTGGAATATTCTAAGAGGATAGCGTCTATAAGGCACCATGGGGATGTTGAAGGGGGGATGACATGTAATGTTTCAAATATAGACAGTATCATTAAATAAGAGTGATGAGGTAAGGTGGAGGGTGGAGTGCAGGGTATAAGAGGGATTATGCAGAAGTGTATGTACCTCTAAAAGCCTTGTAAACATCTATATGGTAAAGTACTACAGTAGAAACTTCTTAAAATATACTCATATACAGGTATAAAAAGTATTAAAATGGAATGGTGGTGAAGGTAATCACTTCAAATAGACATGACATGTGGACAAATAAAACTCCCGTAGCAGGAATAGATTAACTTTTTAAGAGACATTAAACACTTATTTTATTGACCCACAGACATTACAAGTAATTGCTATTGCTCCTGCTTATCTTCCAGAATGTGATGTTAAGATCCTATTTCTAGAGAAACCACTGAACTTGAACCATAAACATGGAGAAATCCAGTATAGGTACAGATCTGTAAGCCTCACCCTACTTGATTGCTTTCATTGTAATCAAAAGTGCTGTATACATGACTTGGAGAAAAATCATCATCAGTCTCACCTCATTCTGTGAACTACAACAACAACCATCTTGGTAAGATATGTCCACTGATGTGATAGTGGCACAAAGTTCATGTGGTAACCACTTCCTGACTGAATTTAAGACCCACTTCATTAGATGGAACCCACACCTGGAACTGCTAACATGGCCTAGAAACTATGTCAAGATAGATCATAGACCTAAGTATTTATCAGGGCCTTAGGGGAGAAGAAATGGTAATATATATGCACAAAGGAATGATATTCAACCATTAAAATGTGATATAATTTTAGAAATAGAAGATAGATGGGAATGGAGAGTAATATCAAAAGAAAATAATCCAGGCCCAGAAAGAAGTTCCCACTTTTATCTCTCATATGCAGAAATACAAAACTTTACTTAGTAGAATAAAGACTAATAGTCATGTTAAATGACACATATGAGGGAGTGTTTAGGGAGGTAGGACAAGGGGAACCAAGATCATCTAAACAGTAATATAGGTTTCAGGACTCTACATCACGAAGTGACTATATTCCACACTCATATCTTATGTATTATAAATAACAAGAAGATCTCAAAGCCACGAAGACAGAGATGACAAAGTCTGTGAAATGTAAACATTTAGAGAATATGTGTAAGTATATTGACATATCAACTCATATCCCATAAACAAACAGTGGAGAGGAGATCAGAAGAGCATCATGAGCATGAGTCTGTGATGGGCAAAGGCTGGATTAGACAAAGGACTTTCACACAGTCTCAGCTCCCTGCAGAGGATGTGCCTCTTCAGAGGAAAAGTACTAACTTTAGTCTGTGCTCTTACTAATTGCTACTTCTCATCAGGATCAAGCCAGTCATCCTCTGCAGAGTATCATGGAGAAGCCTCAGTGTTTGTACTGTCATAGAACATAAACTACATAGAGAAGAGGTCATTGGGAATTCACTAATGGGGGCTAGAGACTGTCATCTTTCCAGCACTGGCGACCTGGGGGCCTGCCAGGTACTTTATGCCCCACAAAGGACAGGTTTCTTTATTTTTCCTTTCCTTCCTTCTTTTCCTTCCTTCTCTCATTCTTTCCATTTTCCTTCCTTTCTTCCTTCCCGCTTTCCTTTCTTTTTTGTGTGATATTTTGCCTGTGTGCTGGAATGTAGAAAGATACTTCAGGAAACTATAAATTCATAATCATTTTTCAAACACATTGTGTTTAGAAAGTTATATTTTGATTCTTGTCCATCTTGTTGGCCTAGCAGACAATATTATCTTACTCAGATGTGATACTGCCATACAAAGGGAAAAATTAGCTATAGAGTATCCACACTTCTCACCCCTACACACTGAGAAGTAGAGAGTCCGGCTGCACACACCCAATCCCCTTTTTCATAATTCTATCCTGGCCTTTTGTGAGTCCAGTTTTGATTGCTAGGGTGTCCATTTGTGCCTAAGTGGACACAGAAAACTCTAGTGTCCAGGTGAGCAGTTAAGGCAGAGCAAATTCACAACAGACCCTCATGTCTACATGTAAGCTTCATCAGAATAAAACTGACTTGAAAACCTTTGGAAGTTGAGCCAGGCCAAGAGCAAAGCAGCAGAGGATCCTCACCATAGTCCCAAACTGAAGTGTCTGCAGGTTCAATGGTCTGTCCAGAGAAAAGAATGGAAGAAGCATCTATACCTGTAGCCCTGAATTCAGACACAGACACCCCTTTGATCATTTTACTTGGTATTTATGTTTAGACAGCTGTAATTGTTTCTTTAGGTGATTCTCATTCACAACTTCCCCAATTTGTAGCAGACAGGGCATGGCTAACTCCAGTAGGGATGGGCATATGTTTTTAACCCCATGGAGGGTAAAGGTTATTTTCTGAAATTCAATAGTGACTTCTGAACAACAGAGTAAGAGAATATCTCTGTGGTATTTTCTCACCATCCTTTCCGGATGCTATAGCCAAACAAATGTCACTCAATTCCTATGTAGTTATTCATATTTGTGTATCTATATATCTCTATATTTATATACATGGATGTGTATATTTTAGATTCATCTAAATCTGTTTATTTCATTTCAAAATTAGTGTGAGTATTGTTTTTGATGAATGCAGATGTCAGATTTTGAACATAAGGCACAAAACCAAACATGAATAAACTCTTATCAGGATTAGAAACTAGACATTTTGCTGTTTTTACAATGGAGCTTGAAAAGAAATTGTTCTATCACAATCTGTTCTCTGACCCAGAACTCTTTTTCAATGACAGGTCTCATTAAGAACATGAGCTGATGTGTCCTCCCCCCTCCCACCACCTGTGCTGACATCCAAACACTGGGACAAATGACCCTTTCCTAGGGAGGATTTTGTTTTGAAGCTCCTTTGTTAGCTGGAAGAGTCACCCAGTGGACATTTAACTTTACTCACCTTTCCCTGCCATAGAGAATCCAGGTGACAGATGACTCCCACAAGATACACACTGTTGACTCCAGACTCTCCTTTCCTATAAGCACCAAGTCTTTGGTGTCTCTCTGAAGCTCTGTCTTCCTTTGTGTAGAGGTCATGTATATGTGTAATTTTCTGAGACCGGGGACAAGTGTCTGTTCTCGTGACTCTTGGGATAGAATCTGAAGGAGAAATCTCCCAGGACCAATTAAAGGGACTCCTGGCTTCATGATGCAAGCTCCCTGCAGACTGGTGTGGAGAAGGGTGGTAAAGAGAGTCTCACAGTGTTGGTGTGAGCAGTTTCCCCTCTACAGCTCCCCCCACCAATACTCTGCATACGTCCCCCAGAATGTCAGTGGTGTTCTCATGTTCTATGCATAAGGCCTCCCTTTGATACAAGCAAACCATTGATAGGGGGAGCTGTCACTCCTGCCTCAGGTATTGATGGGCAGGGGAGGGCATCATTTTCCCACTCAAGCCACCACAAGATAGTTGAGCAGTTGAGACATCACTCTGATGCTCATAATAAGGACTGACTCACCCACACCTCTGAAACAATAGTTGTCTTTTTGTGTGTCCCTGGCAGGTACAGGGTCTGCTATACTTCCTTTTTGACTGAGAATTTTTTGACGTTCAATTTTTTTAGTTCATTATATATTTGATACATTAGCCATCTATAAGAGGTGTAGCTGATAAAAATTTTTTGGATTCTATAGCCTTCCACTTTGTCTTTATGATGGTGTCTTATACCATATAGAAGCTTTTTGGTTTCATGAAGTCCCAGTGTTGATCTTAGTGCCTGTGACATTGGTGAAGTTCAAGATGATTCTCCATTCTGTCTTTCATTAGATTCAGGGTATCTGGTCTGATGTTGAGGTTGTTGACCTATTTGGAATTGAGTTTTGTATAGAGATCCCGCCTGAGAGGTCTGATGTCTCTGATTTTCTCCAACATGATCTTGATTCTCCTTGTTCCTATAATTCCTCCTCCTTCTCTCAACTGAACTCCAGTAGCTTGGCCAAGTGCTTGGCTGTGGGTCTTTGCATCTGTTTCCATCAGTCACTGGATGTAGGTCCTGTGAGGACAGTTAAGTTTCTCACCAATCTGACTACAGTGGAAGGCCAGTTCAGACACCCTCTCCAGCATTACTTTGAGTTTTAGCTGGAGTTATCCTGTGGGTTACTGAGGATTTCCCTTTCACCAGATTAGATCTTCCTTAAGCCCATAATGGTTCCCTTTGTCAGATATCTCTTTCATTGCTCTCTCACACAGTTCCTTCCCCAACTTGGCCTTCTAGATGCCTCATGTTCTCACCTCATCCTTTCTCCTCTACCCCCTTCCCAGTTTACCCAAGAGGTCTTAACCGTTTCCCTTTCCTGGTGTGATTCATATGTGATCCTTTTAGGGTCCTCCTCTTTACCTAGCTTCTATGGATTGTGGATCATAGCCTAGTTATACTTTGCTTTGCATCTAATATCCACTCATGTTTGCCTTTCTGGGTCTAGATTATGTCACTCAAGATGATTTTTTTCTAATTCTATCCATGTTCCTACAATTTTAATGGTGTCATTGTTATTCTTATATTGAATACTATTCCACTGTATGAATGTGACAAATTTTAAATCTCCTTTTGTTGAAGGACATTTAGGTTGTTTCTAAATGAATAATGATACTATGAACATAGTTGAGGTAATGTTTTTGTGGTTTGGTTGAGTACTTTTTGGATGCATCTTCAAGAAATGGTACTAGAATAACTGGATATCACATGTAGAAGAATACAAATAGATCCATATTCATTATCCTGCACAAAACTCAAGTCCAAATGGATCAAAGACCTCAACATAAATCTGTTTATACTGAACCTGACAGAAGAGAAAGTGAGAAGTAACCTTGAACATGTTGACATAGGAGACCATGCAGAATAATAATTTTATACATTGTAAATGTTTGTCATTTATATTCATTTAAATAAAATACTGATTGGCCAGAGGACAGGCAGGAAGTAGAGATGGGGCAACCACCCTAGGAGAATTCTGGGAAAGAAAAGGCAGACACTCAGAGGAAGAACTACACTTAATAAATGTACCAAGGCCCCTGGCCATACATAATTAAGAATTATAAAAAAATAAAGTATAAGCGTTAGGTAGTAATATGCCTAAACCACAGGCTAAACAGTTCTTAATTAATATAAGCCTTTATGTGATTATTTGAGACGAAATGATTGTGTCTCAGGCAGTAAAGAGAGAAACTACAGACTCTAAGACCACTTCCTAAATATAACACCAATAGCTTTGGCACTTAGAGCAACCATTAATAAATAGGACCTTTTGAAACTGAGAAGCTTCTGCAAGGCAAAGGACATGGTCAATAAGCTTACAGAATGGGAAAAAAACTTTATCAACCCCACCCCTAACAGAGGGCTCATATGCAACATGTATTGAAAAAAATATCAAAAATATGGACATCAAAAACAGTCCAGTTAAAAATTGAGGTACAGATCTAAATACAAAAATCTCAACATAAGAACTCAAATGTCCTAAAGATATTCAAAGAAGTGCTCAACATCCTAAGTCATCAGGGAACTGTAAATTAAAATGACTCTGAGATACCATCTTATTTCTGTCAGAATGGCTAAGATCAAAATACCAATGACAGCCCATGTTGGAGAATATGAAAGGGAGCACTCCTCTACTATTGGTGTGGATGTAAACATGCACAACCACTCTGAAGATCAGGTGGCTTTGGTGATGTCATAGAAAATTGGGAATCAGTGATTTAAACTTTTTGTCAAATAGATCTGTCACTTCTTTGGTTATAGTTACTCCAAGGTATTTAATACTATTTGCAGCTATTATAAAGGGTGATGTTTTCCTTATTTCTTTTTAGCCCTTTTATCTTTAGTGTATAGGAGGGCTACTGATTTCTTTGAGTTAATCTTGTATCCTGCTTCATTGCTGAAGGTGTTTATCAGCTGTAGGAGTTCCCTGGCAGAATTCTGTGGGTCACTTATGTTTACAATCATATCATCTGCAAATAGAGATTTGTATCCCCTTAATCTCCTTTTGTTCTCTTATTGCTTTAGCTAAAATTTCGAGAACTATATTGAATAGATATGGGGATATCAGAAAATGGAAAGTTCTCCCATATTCCTGGATAGGTATGATCAACATAGTAAAAATGACAATTCTACTAAAGGCAATCTACAGATTCAATGTACTGCCCATCAAAATCCCAACACAATATTTTTCGGACCTTGAAAGAACAATACTCAATTTCATTTGGAATAACAGGAAAGCCAGGATTGCCAAAACAATTTTGCTCAACAAAAGAACCTCAGGAGGTATCACCATCCCTGACTTCAAGTTATACTATAGAGCTACAGTAATAAAAACAGCCTGGTACTGGCATAAAAACAGACTTGTGGATCAATGGAACAGAATTGAGGATCCAGACATTAACCCAAAAACCTATGAATACCTGATCTTCGACAAGGAGCCCCAAAATATTCAATGAAAAAAAGATAGTATATTTAACAAATGGTGTTGACATATTTGGATGGTAGTGTGTAGAAAAATGCAAATAGATCCAAGCCTGTCTCCATGCACAAAACTCAAATCCAAGTGGATCAAAGTCCTCAACATAAACCCAGCCACTTTAAACTTGATAGAAAAGAAAGTTGGAAATACACTTCTACGAATTGGCACAGGCGACCACTTCCTTAGTGGCACAGACACTAAGACCAACAATCAATAAGTGCGATCTCCTGAAGCTAGGAAGCTTCTGCAAAGCCAAGGACACTGTCAATAGGACAAAACGACAGCCTACAGAATGGGAACAGATTTTCACTAACCCTACAAGTGATAGAGGACTGATCTCTAAGGTATATAAAGAACTCAAGAATCTGCAGCCCCAAACCTTGAATAACCCAATCAAAAAATGGGGTTCAGATCTAAAAAGGGAATTCTCAGCAGAAGAATTACGAATGGCTGAATGGCACTTGAAAAAGTGCTCATCATCTTTAGCCATCAGAGAAATGTAAATCAAAACAACTTTGAGATACCACCTGACACCTGTCAGATTGGCTAAGATAAAAGACACAGATAACATCCTATGCTGGAGAGGGTATGGAACAAGGGGAACACTCCTCCATTGCTGGTGGGACTGTAAGCTTGTTTAGCCACTCTGGAATATAGTATGGAGGTTTCTCAGAAAACTGAGAATCAATCTCCCCAAGGACCAGCAATACCACTTCTGGGTGTATACCCAAAGGATACACAGTCGCAGTCCTATGGCATTAGCTCATCTATGTTCATAGCAGCATTGTTTGTAATAGCAAGAACCTGGAAACAACCTAGATGTCCCTCAACTGAAGCATGGATTAACAAACTGTGGTACATCTACACAATGGAATACTACTCAGCAGTAAGAAAAAATGATATCTTAAAATTTGCAGGCAAATGTATGGATTTGGAGAATATCCTCTTGAGTGAGGTATCACAAACCCAGAAAGATAAACAGGGGATGTACTCACTCATTAGTGGACTCTAAACAAAAACAAAAACAATAAAAAATAAAAACAAAAAAAACAACAACAAAAAGAAAAGCATGCCCAAGCTACAAACCACAACCACTGAACAGCTTGGGATCTGAAATGCCTTGGACTGACACCTTGCATCCTACTCTCCCTAGAGGAACACCTGACTCAGTCTTGAGGTTGCAGGAAGAAAACTGGAATTGCCAGGAGTGGAGGCTTAACTAAGCAATATTGGGACCTTGGGATTGACTGCCCATGGGGGTGATGGGGATATGTGGAGAAGAAAGAATGACCTGATGTGGTAGGAGGGGGAAGGGACCTTGAATACAATACAAGGATGTACAAGGATGGAAAATGTGACTTATTTATTCATAATAAAAAATGATATAAAAAAAGAAAATTGGGAATCAAATTATCTCAAGACCAGTAATTTGGGTGATTTTTATCTTTGATGCTGAAGTGTTTGGTAGATGCAGTAAAGGGATGGCTCTTTTTTTCTTATGTAATCTGTCACTCTGTATATTTGAGTGGGGAAATCAAAGCCATTGATTGACATTGAGAGTTATTATTGAGTAGTTCTTTGTTCTTGCTTATTGTATTGGTATGAGGGTTTTCCCTTTCTCTATTTCAATGTACTACTAGTCTGGAGAATTTATTCATTGTATTTTTGTGAGCATGGTTATTGTTCATCTGGAAGATTTCCTTCTAATGCTCTTCCTAGAAGTAATTTGCTGATAGATACTGCTTAAATTCATGGTCATCCTATACCATATTTTATGTTTAGGTAATTTTAATGTGATAGAATGCATGTCCTAGTGTTATGGGATTTTAGACCACTGGCAAACAAATCACAGACTCAATTTAGATTTTAATTAGTCAAGTTTACTAGAACTTTAAGTTGGTCAGAATCTAATTCAAATCAGAGACATGTGGTCCAGAGGCAGGGGAAAGAAAGGATTTTAAGGGCAAAATTGTCACAAGAAAGTTGCAGATGCCCAGTTCTACTTTTCCAAGATTAAGCAGTCTGTAGTAGGAACATTCTGGCCCAGGCTAGCACTGAGATCTGAACCAGTAGTGCCAAAGAAACCACCCACAACTGATTGGTTCCAAATAATCCCACAAAGTCTTATATTAATTACAGACTTGTGGCTCAGGCTCATTTCTAGCTAAGTCTTGCATCTTAACCCATTTCTACTAATCTATGTCTTTCCACATGGCTGGTGGATTATCTAAATTCCTTTCCATCTTTTTTTCTCAGTGGTAGCCCACAGTGTCTCTTTCAGATTTCACCCTTCTACCCATTTAGCTATGGATGGACTTTGTGCCTGCCTATAACCTGGCTTGCCATAGGCCAAACAATTCTTTTATTATCCAATGGTGATTCACAGCATATAGAAAGACATCCTACATGAACAATCAATACAAAGTAAAAATATTCCTTGATTATCTGGATTAGTAGGTTACAGAAGCCAAAATTTAGCAGCTAGTCATGAAAAGAAGAAGAACATTGGTGAACCTTTCTGGTTAGGGTTCAGGGTTGATGGTAACTTATCTTCCAGGAACTTTATTCAGTGACAAATGGCTACTAGGTACAAAGAGGAACACCTAGCACAAAATGGAGACCTTTTAACTGTCACATTTTACACTGGCTCTAGCTTATTTGAATCAAATTGTTGATTCATGCTGAGAAAGAGGTTAGTACCAAGCCTGTAGAGTTTATGTTTTAACATAATTGATTCTGTTTTCAATGTACCTTTGTAAACTATTTAAAATGAAAGAACAGATTATAATGCTAGAGATTCTTAAAAAATAAGTTCATCTAAGGCAGTTAAAATGGTGGTAAGCTGTATATCTAAGAGAAATGGGACTGTTTATGTTAGCGTTTCTGTTGCTGTAAAGAAACATCATGACCATTACAACTTTTACAATGGAAAGCATTTATTTGGGGCTTACATTTTAAGAAGTTTTATCTAGTATCATTGTGGTGTAACATGGTAATGCACAGATAGTTCTATGGAATGAGCTGAGAGTTCTACATCTTGATCCATGGGCAAAAAGAAGTGACCTTTGTCCCTGGGCATGGCTTGAGCATATAAAAAGCCTCAAAACCCACCTTCATGTTGACACATTTCCTCCAACAAGGCCATATCTACATGAAGAAAGGGATACACTTAATAGTGCTAATCCCTATGAGCTCATAGGAACGTTACATTCAAACTACCATGGGTATCATTTAGAGGCCTCAGCATACTCCATTGCTTTTGCCTCTATGTTTTTAAACCACATTTAATGCTACTTTTAAAATTTTTTTTGTCAGAATAAAAACAGCATTTTTTTTTTTACAGGAGTGCCAGAAACACCTTCTTTATTTAAGAATAACAGTTCTACTTACTAACAATTCTGTAAAATCTTTTAGTTAGGGGTATCCACTTTATTTTGAAGTCTTTCTATGGAATCCTTGAAGCGTGGTCTACTCTATAATCTATGAATATTGCTTCTTTTTCCTTTCTAACTAGGCCATAAACCTGATAGTAAGACTATCATTTTATATGCAGGAAAATGTTTTTATACCCTTCTCTCCAGTCTACATACCTACCTAGGGATGGATATAGCCTAGAACACAGAGATTTCTTCGCTATGATACTAATTCTAGATGTTTTGCAGTTACACATCTAGCAAGGCCAAATGTACAGGCCCACAATGCCCATAAAGGGGTCAGAAAATGCATTCTAATTTACTCAGAGTTACTGTTGTATATGTGAGTTCTATAGAATTGGCCATCAAGGGAAGTTGAGTCACTTTTGAAGAGATTAAACAAGTACTTATTCATTGGAGATCTCCTAGGATTAGCTTAGTTTCTTCTGGTCCAACGATTGAACATTTGTTGGTGTTGTAGTTGGTGTGATGGAGAGATAGGCCTCTGTACTCGTGTAAAAAGAAGAGCACTGAGTATTCAGTTATGTAGTAACTTGAAGGTCTAAAGCTCAGGGACATCATCAGGAGATGAAACTCCATGTCCTTTCTTGGTTAGGGTAGAAGTTGAGTCTGTTACCATAGTCCTTTTGTTTGAGAGTGAAGGTTGATTTATCACTGTATGTGCAGTTTCCAAGAAAGAACAGGGAGATGAGATATACTATTTTTGTTTAAGGTTACCAGCTTTCACCTGGGCCTGTAGGGTGAGCTTGCTGGGTTTCTGTCTGTGGATTTCCTCATCATGATCTTGACCCCTTTACTCATATAAACTTTTCTCTCTCCCTAGAGCCTATTTTTGTTAAGCTTTTTGTATTTTTGTCATATTGTATTGGATTAGTTTTTCTTTTGCGCGGACACACACACACACACACACACACACACACACACACACACACACACAGATTGAGAGCCAATGTGATTAAAATGGTAGTTAAGTAGATTAGTATGATGAGAGATAATTTGTGGAAGAAAAAAGATGATTAAAATATGTCACAGGAAAAAGTTTTATCCCTTGCATTTTTATGATCTATTTTAAAATTTTTATTCATAATGTGAGGGAAGAATTTCACTTATCTATGTAAATATTTAACTAGTTTCTTCAAAACTATTTGTTAGAATTATTAATCTTTCTCATGAATGCAAGGTTAGGGTTAGGGTTAGGGTGCCATCATTTTGATACATAAGCTGGAATCACATCTGTGAGTCCATTTTTGACACTTACATCTTCACTCCTGATCCTTTATTGCATTCCTCTTCACGCCAATGTCAGCATCCTGATTCCACAGCTTAGTAGGAAGCTGTGAAACTGAGAACCTGAGCACTCAATGCTGTGGGCCAATCTTTCTGTTCACTGAAAACTTGCCATGGTGATTGGTTTAATACTGAAACTGTTCAGCCTATATCAATCAGATTCGAGTTATGCAGGACAATCAAACTGAGGACTAGGATGAAGGAGGGCAGAGTTGAAAGAGACACGATCCAGCCACCCAAGAACCTGATGCTTGAGGACAATAAAGACAGGGACTTGTGGCAATATACATAGATATAAAAGTGGGTTAATTTGAATGTAAGAGTTAGGTAGCAATAAGCCTGAGCTACTAGGCCAGCATTTCGTAATTAATATAAGTTTTTGTATATTTATTTGGAACCGGGTGGCTGGGCCAGTATGGCTCATCCTCTGCTTACAACTCAATTTGTATTTTCCCAAGACGCCACAACATTCTGGCCCCTCAAGTTTATTTTGAAGTTTAGAACCATGAGCCATAGTTTTGAAACAAAGTCCTATGATGTTTATAGGGTGGCTCTGGATGAAAAGGTTTGGTTTGTTGACAATTGCCACTGTCACCCACTCAAAATCATCTAAGAAGTATAACATGGCCATCCACCTTTAGATAAACGTATTTACTTTTGGAATGGTTTGCATTTATTAGGAAAATAGAACTTGAGTGTTTTGGTCACATTGCCTCCAAGATTTTTGTTGTTTTGAGGTTACAGTAATCAGCCCTTGCATGAGATAATATTTTTCTAGAATAATAATAGGCATACCCACCTTCATGAGGATATTCACAAAAAAGCATGTTTAGAAACACCCCAGGCCAGGAGAACAGTCTGCATATGTCCACTCAATGTGAGAAAGAGGACAAGAGTCTTCCCAGGGCAAGCTTGACATCCTTGTTCCTCAGTGTATAAATGAGGGGGTTCAGGGTTGGGCTGAGGACTGAGAACAGCACTGAAGTCACTTTGCTTCTTTCTGGGCTGTAGCTAGAAGCAGGACTGATGTAGGCACAAAAGACAGATAAGTAGAACAAACAGACCACAATGAGATGAGATGAGCAGGTAGAAAAGGCCTTCTTCTTTCCCTCAGCAGAACGCATGCGCAGGATACTGGTGATGATGCAGCCATAGGAGAGTAAGGTGAGGATGAAGTTGATGCCTCCAAAAAAGGCATCTGCCACAAGGGTCATGATGCTATTAATAAGTGTGGAGCTGCAGGAGAGGTGGAAGAGTGGGGGTATATCACAGAAGAAGTGGGATATGACATTGGGGCCACAGAATGACAGCCGTGTCATCAGACCAGTGTGGACAGATGAATTCAGAGCACTGCTGAACCACACACCCATGGCCAGGGCCCCACATAGGTGTGGGCTCATCCTAGAGCTGTAGTGAAGGGGACAACAGATGGCCATGTAACGGTCATAGGCCATGACAGTGAGCAGGATTAGCTCAGAGGATCCAGACCATGCAAGAAAGAAGAGCTGAGTCATGCACCCCTTGAAGGAGATGGTGTTTTCTTCAGCCACTAGGCCAACCAGTGCCTTGGGCAGCACAGAGGAGATGCAGACAATATCCATGGTAGCTAGGTTGCACAGGAAGAAGTACATGGGACTGTGGAGTCCAGGGCTGAAGGTGACCAAAGAAATGATCACAGTGTTGCCTACTAGAGATATTGTGTAGAGGAACAGGAAGCAGCCTATCAGGAGCAGTCGTAGCCCAGGGTGCTCTGTGAAACCTTCCAGTACAAACTCTGTTACCCATGTCCGGTTGGGACTAACCATGATTGTCCTGCTGACAACTGTGTGTGGCAGCTTCTTAGAAAAAATTACTGTTACCATGCCAAAGTCTGAATTTGAATCTTGATTGTTTAAAGATTCTCTGTGTCAAAAAAGGAATGAGTTAATGTATTTCCATCAGGGAAGCCTCTTGTCCCTTATTTTCCTACTTTACTTTTTGGTTTTTTATTTACTTTTAATTTCCCACCTCAAATCTTTCACCCTGTATATTTGAATCAAAGAGGGCATCTACAACTTCCTCATCCTGAACATGTAGACTGAGTGAAGGAACACTGTGCTCTGTTGACATGTTGAGATTTCGGAAGTACAGTAGCCCTTAGCTCTGCAGCAGGTGTTTTCCTCACAATGGCACCTTTTGGAGGAACACAGATTGAGATGACTCTTGAACCTTCCTTCACACCTGACCTAGAGGTATTTCAGTCACTTTTCTTTCTCTTTTATTTGGAGTGGAGTCTCTACTATCCATAGAAACCTAGTAATTATCATTACCCATGGCTAAGTAAATATGCACCATTTTATTTGATCCACTGTGACCTGCTATTTCTGTGGTTGTAAATGTATTGACTCTAACACACTACAAATCGATCACCCTGGAGAGCATTTCTTAAAACCTCAGCCTAAAAACAGCTTGTACTTCTGTGCCTTTTCTGAGTCAACTATCTATAGTGATGTCAAATCCATTGTGCCCATAGCTGAAATCATTGTCATAGTCTACAGATGCTCCTGTGTGCTCTCAAAGGCCATGAGTAGAAACTTATCATTTACTTAGGGCAGAACTTGGTCCTAGCTCAACTGGATATGCCAGATGGAAGTGACTCACCTTGGGATTCTTTGCCTTTTCTGGGGAATGAATAGCATAGTGTTGGGGTGGGAGATACTGGGGGACGATTCAGAGAAAGGTTGTAAAAGGGAGAAGTAGTAGAGTTGGAAAATTTTCATTAAAATAACCAAACTCAAACGATATCACTACCTCCCTTAACTTAAAATGGTTATTGTATAGAGCACAGCTCTGTTCTGTGACTCACAGTCTAGCCTTTAGCTCATAGCTTGTTGTAGGTCCTCAGTAGATTCATCTTCCATGAACAAAGAACGTGTTCTGCATCCTCTTGATCTCTGTCACTCAACCAGTCCTTAAAGCCTGCAACTGTAGCTTTTTCCAATATTATAACTCATGTTCCCATTTTCGTAATTTCTATATTCCCACATTTTCAATTTTTTTCTATATCACCCAAGGACTATAGACTACATATTATTATAACTGGCAATCTTCCCCTAGTCAAATTCACTATGCCTTCTGTCAGTCCTTTGGCAAAATACATTGTATAGCTTGATATCGAAGACCCATTTGACATCACCCATTAACCCTTTCTATAAGTTACTTCATGAGTTTATATGTGAAAACACTGACTCTTATTTTTCAAAATCTTTGTGAAAATTATTTGTAGTAGATTATCTGGTAATATTCTTCACTTTGCAAGTATTTTTTTAATGGCCAAGATAACATGATATTTTTTTTCATGGCTGAGTACATCGATAACATACAGTCAGTGAAATATGTTCCACTGCCTGAATATAGTGACACCACTTCCCCACTTGGTCCCAAACCAGTCTTAAAAGACTTCATCTACTTTGTTCATATATTATCTTCATATCTTTTCTATAATATATATGGCTTGAAAACTATTTTCTCCCCATCTTAAATGTAAATGTTGAAGTTTAAAGAATATTGCTGCCTCCATTGAAAAGAGATATTCAGACATCATATTGGCTCCTTGCAACCATGTGGATGGTGTTACACCTGACCATATTTCTTCTTGCTGCCAATTCTCTTACACTAGAGAGCACCAATACACAGTTTGGTATTTCAAGTTATTCTACAGATAAACAATTGCATAAGCAAAATTTTCATTTGTTGTTGGTAGTTTCTGAATCTGCACAGTTAATGCAAGTACACTTGAGGTTTGTATTTCTCTCCTGATAGTACGGATAATCTGTGGTTGATATTAACCCCAGTCTGAGGAAATACTGATCAAGAATTACATTAGGCTGAGATAGAGGGAAAAGTATAAATAATTGAAACCAGTAAAAAAACATTTACTCTCTGATAGATGGCTCAGTTGTTAAGAACACGGACTGTTCTTCTGGAGGACCTGAGTTTGGTTCCCACCATCCATATGACAACTAAAATCTGTCTGTAATTCCAAGATCTGACACCCTCACACAGTTATACTTGCAGGCAAAACACCAGTTCACATTAAATAAAAAATAAATTAAAAAAATTCTCCTATTACCAATAATAGATTTATAAAAAATCTAATTCCATAAAAAATAGATTTCTAAATGACATTCTTAAAATGAGATGATATAAAATTTAATGTGTTGGGTGATATGGGGACCAAGATGTATGCTCATATATATATATGAACATTTAATTTATTACAAAGGAGTAAAAAATACACAACATAGAAAAGACCTCATCTTCAACTAATGGTGATGGTCAAACTGGACAGCAACATTTAGAAGATGTGTAGCAGATCCTTATCCTTCATCTTTATAAAACTGACTCCAGTGCATCAAGACCTCAGCATAAGACCCAAACACTTAAAATAGAAGGTTTTACTGAAAATTGACAGAGAATAAAATAGAGAAGATGCTTGAACTGATTGTCCAGGACAGGACTTTCTGAAGAGGACTAGGGTGGCATAGGCATTGAGACAAATAATTGACAAATAGGCCCAATTGCAAATTTTATGTTTCTGTATAGCAAGAACAGTGCTATTTGTATGAAGAGGTAGCTTACAGAAGAAGAAAAACACTTTACCATCTAGATACCTGATAGAGGGATAATATCTAGAATACACAAATCATTAAAATATTAGACACATGAAAACAAACAACCCAACTCAAGATGGAGAATGAAACTAAACAGAATTTTCAAAAGAAAGACAAATAGCTGAGAAACAATTTTTAAGTGTTCAGTTCCCTTAGTCACCAGAGAAGTGCAAACTAAAATTCCTTTGAGATTAAATCCTATACCAAACAGAATGACCAAGAAAAAATGGCAAGAAATGTGGGGAAAGGTGTCGGGAAAGGGAATACTTATAACTGCTAGTGTGAGTGCAAACTGGCATAACTACATTGGAGATCAGTAAGGAGGGTCATAGAAAGATTGGAAGAGATATACCAACCACTCTTTGTGATAACCCTGAAAACATGTATATCTGCTCTATTCACAATACCCAGAAAATGGAAACAACATAAATGTCCACCATATGGATAACAGACAGAGGATAATAGACTGTGCTATTCAGAAAATGGAACAATTCTAAGCTGTTAAGAAAATTAAAAACATGAAGTTTTCAGGAGTGGGTGGATCTGGAAGCAATCATCTCAAGTGAATTAACTCAGACCTTCATAGGCAAATATCACATGCTCTCTCTCCCATGTAAATATTTCCCTTTAATGTTTATATATGTGTGCTCCCTTTGGAATACTCTAAGAGGATAGCATCTTTAGGGCACCATGGGGATGTTGAAGGGGGGATGACATGTAATGTTTCAAATATAGACAATATCATTAAATAAGAGTGATGAGGTAAGGTGGAGGGTGGAGTGCAGGGTATAAGAGGGATTATGCAGAAGGGTATTTAACACTAAAAGACTTTTAAACATCTATATGGTAAAGTACTACAGTAGAAGCTTCTTAAAATATACTCATATACAGGCATAAAAAGAATTAAAATGGAACTGCAGTGGGGGATAACACCTCAATTAGACATGACATGTGGACAAATAAAACTCCCATAGGAGGAATAGATTAATGTTTTAAGAGACATTAATCACTAGTTTCATTGACCTGCAGACATTATAAGATATTGCTATTGCTCCTTTTATCTCTCATATGCAGAAATACAAAACTTTATCTTAGTAGAATAAAGACTAATAGTCATGGAAAATGACACATTTGAGGGAGTGTTATGCGAGATAGGACAAGGGGAGCCAAGATCATCTAAACAGAAACGTAAGTTCCAGGGCTCTACATCACAGGGTGACTACACTCCACACTCACATCTCATGTATTATAAATAACAAGAAAGGAGGATCTCAAAGCTAGGAAGACAGAGATGACAACGTCACAGAAATGCAAACATTTAGAAAATATGTGTAACTATATAGGCTTATCAACTCACATCTCATAAACATACGCAGTTGACCCTTGTTACAAATCACAGGGTTGATTAACAGCATTCATAGTATCTAGTGGTTTTCATAATACCAATTTAAAAAAAATCATAGAAAAGCCAGATATAAATAAAAGTAGTGTGAATGAAGTCCAATGTGCACAATAACTCTTTCCAGTAAAGTTATAAGCATTCTGAGGGAGGGAAAAGCTCTCACAACCTGATCTGTAGCAGAAAATGCACATCTGCATTACTACCCACTTGTGGCCTGAACATGAGAGTGTAGAGGACCTCTGGACTCAGGAATGTCCTGAATCTTCATGGAACTGGGCTATATGAAGGGAAGTATTTTGTAAGACACCTTTAATGGTTAAAAGAATTCAAACATCTTTATAAGTGTACCTTAAAAACTATAAGGAAAGACTACTTTCACTTGCTAAGTTTTGTTTAACCAAATTCTTGGCATCTAGTTTGGTGTGTTAGAGTACATGGAATGTGTATGCAGACTAATGGGAGCACATGCTTTAATGGAGAGAGGAGACACCAGTGAGAAAGTGTAGAGTGTGATCTCTGTGGAGTAGGATTATCGCTGAGAGGTTAGAAGGAGACAGGTCTTCTGAACGTGGCACAATGACTTTGCTACTCTAGAAAACACTTGTCAACATCTACAGTCATGCATTCACTTCCAGCAGACAGAGATGGAATGTGAGCTTGTGTACTGCAACACCCAGGTCTGTAACACTAATCACAATTGGTCTTAATAGAAACCTGAGGCCAAATATTAGGGTAAATGTTGAAAGGTCAGAGAGAAAGAGAAACAGTCACTAGAGAGACTTCTTACCTCTGCCAAATCATTGGGTCATAAGAACTGAGCTCCTGTCCACCACCTCACTTTATATACCATATATACCACCCTCTTACCAGCCATATCATTTCTTGACCTAACTTGGATTAAAGGTGTGTGTGTGTGTGTGTGTGTGTGTGTGTGTGTGTGTGTGTGCCTCCCAAGAAGCAAGGATATGAGGTTTCTAATGCTGGAATTAAAGGTGTGTTACAGCACTGCCTGACCTCTATGGCTAACTTGTGGTTTGGTTCTACCCACTGTTCTTCAGGCAAGCTTTATTAGTTAGGCTGCATGGAAAATATCACCACAGAGGCCTGATCTGAACACAAAAACTCATCAGTGATTCCATAGCATATGTGCTGCATTATTTTGATGAAATCTATGTCAACCTCATTAATAAATAACGTGTTTGCTACAGTCCAGTGCAATCACTTAGAAGCAAAAACAGAACAATTACAGTGAATATCTGAAGCTTGATAAACATGATATCTCAGAAAAGGGCCTGGGCAGAGACTGTGCAGCGACAGCCTGTAAGATCCTGTACTGTCACAATGAATAATGAGCTGCTATCCTAGGAAGCAGAGACACCTTCAGGGCTCTTGTCTGTGATCCCTGAAGCTCCTAGAGCAGAAACAACCAGTGACAGGAGACAGGTGCCCAATGCTGGGATCCCAAGTCTATACTGAGACTGGCTAGCACACTGGAGGAGAGCTTTGTTCTTGAAAAACAAATAGTGGGAGGAGATTAGAAGATCATCATGACCATGAGTCTGTGATGGGCAAAGACTGGATTAGACACAGGACTTTCACACAGTCTCAGCTCCCTGCAGAGGATGTGCCTCTTCATAGGAAAGTACTACCTTCTCCCTGTGCTCCTGACAATGTGGTACTAGTTGCTGCTTTTCATCAGGATCAAGCCAGGCATCTTCTGCAGTGTATCATGGAGAAGCCTCAGTGTTTGTACTATCATAGAAGATAAACTTCATAAAGAAGAAGTCATTGGGAACTCACTATGGGTGCCAGAGTCTGCCATGTTTCCTGCATTGGCGATCTGGGGTCATGCCAATGTACTGCACTGTATATTCCACAAAGGACAGGTTTTTGTATTTTCCTTTTTCTTCCTTCTCTTTCCCTCTCTCCTTTCCATCTCTGCTTCCTTTCCTCTTTCTTTCTTTTTTTCTTCATTTCTTCCTTTTTGCATGTATGCTAGAATGTAGAATTATAGTTCTGGAAACCTATAAATCCGTAATCATTTTTTTCATATACATTCTGTTTAAGAAGTTATATTTTGATGCTTGTCAGTATTATTGGCCTAGCAGACAATGCTATTTTATCAGATGTGATACTGCTATAGAGAGAGAAAAATTAGTGAATAAGTATCCAAACTGCTTACTCATACATATTGAGAAGCAGAGAGTCCAGCTGCACACACCCAGTCCCTCTTTTCATAATTAAATCCTGGCCTTTTGTGAGTTCAGTTTTGATTGTTAGGGTGCCCATTTGTGCCTAAATGGACACAGAAGACTCTAGTGTCCAGGTGGAGCAGTTAGTGGCAGATCAAATTCACAACAGACCCTCATGTCTACATGTAAGCTAGATGTGAATAAAACTGACTTGAAAACCTTTAGAAGTTGAGCTGAGCCAAGAGCAAAGCAGCTGAGCATCCTCACTGTGGTCTCAAACTGAAGTTTCTGCAGGTTCAATGGTCTGTCCAGAGAAATGGAGGGAGGAAACATCTACACCTATAGCCCTGTTATCAGAGACCGACACCTCTTTGATCATTTTTTTGGTATTTATGTTTAGACAGCTGTAATTGTTTCTTTAGGTGATTTCTAGTCATGACTGCCCCAATCTGTAGCCAAAAGGGCATCTCTACCTCCAGTAGGGATGGGCTGGTGTTTTTAACCCTATGGAGGGGAAAGGTCATTTTCTGAAATTCAATAATGGCCTCTGAACAACAGAGTAAGAGAATATCTCTGTGGTATTTTCTCACCAACCTCTCCAGCTGCTATGGCCAAACAAAATGTCACTCAATTCCTATGTAGTTATTCATATTTGTGTATCTATATCTCTCTATATTCATATACATGGATGTGTATATCTTAGATTCATCTAAATCTGTTTATTTCATTTCAAAATTAGGGTGAGTATTGTTTGTGATGAATGCAGATGTCAGATTTTGAACATAAGGCACAAAATCAAACATGAATAAACTCTTGTCCAGATTAGCAGCTAGACATTTTGTAGTTTTTACAATGGATCTTGACAAGAAATTATTCTATCACAATCTGTTCTCTGACCCAGAACTCCTTTTCAATCCCAGACCTCATTAAGAACATGAGCTGAGGTCCTCCTGTGCTGACATCCAAACATTGGGACAAATGACCCTTTCCTAGGGAGGATTTTGTTTTGAAGCTCCTTTGTTAGCTGGAAGAGTCACCCAGTGGACATTTAACTTTACTCACCTTAACCTGCCATAGAGAATCCAGGTGACAGATGACTCCCACAAGATACACACTGTTGACCCCAGACTCTCCTTTCCTATAAGCACCAAGTCTTTGGTGTCTCTCTGAAGCTCTGTCTTCCTTTGTGTAGAGGTCAGTGGCCTTCATGTATATGTGTAATTTTCTGAGACCAGGGATAAGTGTGTGTCCTAGTGACTCTTGGGATAGAATCTGAAGGAGAAATCTCCCAGGACCAATTAAAGGGACTCCTGGCTTCATGATGCAAGCTCCCTGCAGACTGGTGTGGAGAAGGGTGGTAAAGAGAGTCTCATAGAGTTGGTGTGAGCAGTTTCCCCTCTACAGCTCCCCCCACCAATACTCTGCATACGTCCCCCAGAATGTCAGTGGTATTCTCATGTTCTGTGTGGAACGTCTCACCTTAATGTAAATGCACTTTTTATATTCCTGAGATTTCTTTATCTGACCTTCACACACACTCAATGGAGTCATGCTATGTGTGTTTTTGACCTTCACACACACTCAATGGAGTCATGCTATGTGTGTTGTGCGTTTGTGTCTCCTCCTCTTCCTACATTTAGTCTTTCAAAATTACTTTTTTGACTCAAGCACTTGTATTCTTTTTGCTACATTTATGACCATTTAAAATATTAATCAAGCCCTGAGACTTTATATGTAAGTGACATTATACAGACAGGAAAGTTTAGGTGTATACACTGATATACACACTCATATACATTCAGTAACAACGAGTAAATAAGAAACAGCCATCATTTGAAGAAAAGTCTGGAAGGGACGAATAGTATGGTTTTGAGGGGACAGTATGAAAGTTAAAATCAAACTATGTCTCAAAAAATCGTAAAGATAAAAATTATTAAAGATTTATATATCATCAGATCTTTCATAAAGAAAAACCTACATATACTAATTCAATCTCAATTTTAATAATTTTTCACACAAATTCTGATTGTGATTCCCCCATACTCCTAGATTCTTTCTACCCACCTAACATCATGTCATTTTTCTTCTCTGTCTTTAGAAAATGTACAAACAAAAGGCAAATAAAACAAGATCCAACAAAAAAGCAAACAAAAGAAACATACACACACAACCATAATTTATGAGAACAGGAAATCAGAAATTAATATGTGTAGTTGGATTGAATTTTTTACATTGTAAAAATTGTCCTGCCTACTGGTTTAATACAATTGCTGATTGTCCAAAGGCAGACAGGACATATGTGTGGGGCTACCAGACCAAGAAAACTCTGGGAACAGGCAGAGCAAAGCAGAGATGCCAGAGAATGTCTAGTGATATGAGATGAGAAGAGATGCTAGGAGACACAGAGGAAAGAACTTGAAATGCTGCTCTGACAAAAGGTACTGAGCTGCATGGCTCAGCAAGATAAGAGGGATGAGTTAGTTTAAGGGTAAAGAGTTAGCAATATATGCCTGGGACCTTGGCCAATCATCATAAAAATAATATAAGCCTGTGTGTGATGATTTTAGGCTGAACGGGGCTGAGTGTGGGACTGAACCTCCTGGCTAGACCAAAAAGAAACATATTACAACAAATACACTTACATGATACCTTGGGAAGCTTTAAAAGGGTTCTAAATCACAGAATCAGAGCAAACACTTCTCAGCTTTCAAGTTGTGTCTTTGATAGGGGTCATGGTACAGAGACACTGTGGTGTTCAGGCTTGAATTATAAAATGGCCATTTAAGCTGCACCAAGGCTGCTTCCCAAAGTCTTGCAAAAGACTCAGTTTAAGAAACAAGCTGAATATTGTAGATCTAAGGATTCTGTTTTCACTGAAAGGGATCAGAGACAAAGAAGACTTCTTAGTGGCAGCAGCAGAGTTTCTTGGATCAGCTTTGTTTACTGGAGGCAAGCAGAGGTGCAGCTTTTTAAAGTGAGGCTTCCCTGATTCAGCCTTAAAGACAAAACAGTTGTGAGTCTTTTAAGAGGCCCTATTGCCAAATACTTTAATGAAGTTTATTAGCAGCAGATGGCAGTGCTTTACTTGGTGATTATATGATCCTAAAATTTCCCAGAGTGTTAACCGTGGGTCCTGTCAGTACCTTGACTAAACAGCATGCAGTTTTACCCAGTGAAGTGAATGGTTAGAGGTTAGGGATAGGGTTAGGGGTAGGGGTAGGCTGGCCCTGAGGATTATAATAACAGTCTTTTGGGAAATGGTAAAATCATCACAAAATTTGGCAAAACCCTGACTAGTGAAGGCCATTATCTGTTTTCATTATTTTGGGATTCCTATTTAAGCAAATGCCTGTAAGAAATGGCTTTTAACATTCTTATCCTTTTCCCCAAAATGTGCAGAGGCAAAAATAAGATGGGAATAAGTATCAATAAAAACATGGACATAGACCATCCTTCCAAAGGAGAGAATATGTATAACATCCATCTGCCAAATATGATTAGGGGCAGTGTCCCGAGTAGTCATTTCAAAATGGGATACTGATAGAAATTCTGTACAAAAAGGACACTGTTTGACTATTTGAGTGGCTTGGTCTTTGGTCTTTTGTGATCTTGAAATGAAATTTCAAAGATCCAGCATTAAGATGAAATCACTGATGGGCTTGTACAGCATTATGAAAATCATTAAACACAGCATATGTCGGTTTAGTAAGTTCATCAGCAAGGGCATTACCCTCACTCAAAGGTCCAAGAAGGTCAGGATCAGCTCGCAAAAGTCCCACATAAAGGTGTTGAGTTCTGTCCCACAGTAAAACCTGATTTTTTTCTTTTTTTGAGAACTGGATTTGGGTTTATTTATGTTTCTGGCATTTATTAGCTATGTGGTTTCACAAATTGCTTTTAGTAAGACAAAACAATATATAATTTACAAGTCGCCAGATAAAAATTATTTAAGCTAGTACCTAGTGTGGAATATATGCTTTTTTTTCTTTATTTATTTTGTATTTATCAAGAAAAACAGTAAATTGAATTTAAAATGCTGATAAGTTAACAATAACTATAAAGAAAATAAAAATCATAAGCATGACTTATCAAGGGTGATAATGCAAATAATTTGCTACACATAAAATTACTTTGTGTTCAGCTTTCCCTCTGGATTTTTTTTTTCAATCCCTGTATATCCCCATTCAAGGTCCCTTCCCCCTCCAACCACATCAGGTCATTTTTTCTTCTCCACAACTCCCCATCCCCTCCCTGGGCAGGCAGCAGACAGTCCCATGGTCCCATTGATCCAATAATGCTTAGTTCAGTCTCCAGTCCTGGCAAATCCAGTTTTGTGCCCCCTCTCTCAAGAGTGAGTCAGGTGTTCCTCTAGGGGGCGTGGCATCCGAAGGGTCAGTCCAGGGTGTTTCTGATCCCAAGCTATTCAGTGGTTGTGGTTTGCTGCTTGGGCATGTTTGGCTTCTTTTTTTTCTTGTTTGTTTGTTTAGAGACCACTAGTGAGTGAGTACATCCCCTGCTTATCTTTCCGAGTTTGTGATACTTCGCTCAGGAGGATATTCTCCAAAAAAAAGAAAAGAAGTTTTGAGATGAAATGGTGCAACTAAACCATGAGCTCTGCGAATGGTGCGCACAGCACCTCTGGCTCATAAGCCCTCCTACTGCTTCTATATAAACTAAGGATGAGGAAGGGGGGAGTGTCATCTGGGGAGATGAACAGCACTGGACATCATGTTAAGCAAAATAAACCAAACTCAGAAGGGGAAAAAAAAAAGTAGAAGTTGAGTCCTTTTGTTTGAGAGTGAAGGTTGATTTATCACTGAATGTGGAGTTTCCAAGAAAGATCAGGGAGAGGAGATATACTATTTTTGTTTAAGGTTGCCAGCTTTCACCTGGGCCTGTAGGGCGAGCTTACTGGGTTTCTGTCTGTGGATTTCCTCATCATGATCTTGACCCCTTTACTCATATAATCTTTCCTCTCTCCCTAGAACCCATTTTATGTTAAGCTTTTTGTTTTTTGTCATATTGGATTGGATTAGTTTTTCTTTCTTATACACACACACACACACACACACACACACACACAGAGAGAGAGAGAGAGAGAGAGAGAGAGAGAGAGAGAGGAAGAGAGAGAGAGAGAGAGAAACTGAGAGCCAATGTGATTGAAAGGGTAGTTAAATGGTTTAGTCCAATGGGAAAACTTGTGGAAGAAGAAAGAATGACCAAATTATGTTGTATGAAAAAGTTTTATTTCTTACATTTTTATGATCTATTTTTTAAATTTTTATTCATACTATGAATAAGAGTTCTAATTTCAAATGTAGATATTTAACTACTTTCTCCAAAACCCTTTGTTGGAATTATTAATCATTTTCATAAGTAAGTTGGAATCACTTATGTGATTCATATTTGAAAATTAAACTTCACTCCTGATCCTTTAATTGCATTACTCTTCATGCCAATGTCACCAGCCTTGACTTCCACAGCTCAGTAGCAAGCTGTGAATTTGAGAACCCAAGCACACAATGCTATGAGATGCTCCTTCTGTACACTGTGGACAGATGTCATGCTGATTGGTTTAATGATGAAACTGTTTAGCCAATAGCAATCAGAATTGAGTTAGGCAGGACCATCAAACTGAGGACGGGATAAAGGAGGGCAGAGTTGAAAGAGACCTGATCCAGCTAACCAAGAAGAACCAGATGCCTGAGAACTGGTTAAGACTGGGACACATGGCAATATGTAGATTAATAAAATTGGGTATTTTGAATGTAAGAGCTAGTTAGAAATAAATCAGCATTTTCTAAAAGTTTTTATGCATTAGTGGTTGTGACAGAAACGCTCAGGCTCTGCCTACACATCATTTTGTGTCTTCACAAGACACTATGGCATGTTGGCACCTCAAGCATTCCTTTAAAATTTAGAAATATCAGTCATAACTCTGAAATAAAGTTCTATGATGTTTATAGGGTTGTACTTGATGAAAAAAATCTGTTTTTTGACTATCACCATTGTTATCCACTGAAAAACTTTCAGGATGTATAATCTGGCCATCCACATTTAGATAAATTTAATTACTTTTGCTTTGATTTGTATTTACCAGAAAATAAAGCTTGATTGGTTTCTTAACATTATCTCTAAGAATATTGTTGTTTTTGAAGTTATAGTAAAATTTGTTCTTTCCTTGCATCAGGGAATGTTTTTCTAGGACAATAATAGGTACTTCCTTGTTCCATGAGGCTGTTCTCAGGAAAGCATGCATAGGAATAGCCCAGGAAGAAGGAGCAGCCTGCACATGTCCACTTAATGTGAGAAAGAGCGCAAGAGTCTTCCCAGAGCAAGCTTGACATCCTTGTTCCTCAGTGTATAAATGAGGGGGTTCAGGGTTGGGCTGAGGACCGAGTACAGCACCGAAGTCACTTTGCTTCTCTCTGGGCTGTAGCTAGAAGCAGGACTGATGTAGGCACAGAAGACAGATGAGTAGTACACACAGACCACGATGAGGTGGGATGAGCAGGTAGAAAAGGCCTTCCTCTTTCCCTCAGCAGAACGCATGTGCAGGATACTGGTGATGATGCAGCCATAGGAGAGTAAGGTGAGGATGAAGTTGATGCCTCCAAAAAAGAAATCTGCCATAAGAGTCATGATGCTATTAATAAGTGTGGAGCTGCAGGAGAGGAGGAGGAGTGGAGGGATCTCACAGAAGAAGTGGGTGATGACCTTGGGGCCACAGAATGACAGCTGTGTCATCAGACCAGTGTTGATAGAAGCATTCAGAGCACAAATGGACCACACACCCATGGCCAGAGCCCCACACATGTGTGGGCTCATCCTAGAGCTATAGTGAAGGGGATGGCAGATGGCCACATACCGGTCATAGGCCATAACTGTGAGCAGCAGCAGATCAGAGGAACCAGACCAAACAAAGAAGAAGAGCTGAGCCATGCACCCTTTGAAAGAGATGGTATTTTCCTCAGATACTAGGCAAACCAGTGCCTTGGGCAGCACAGAGGAGATGCAGACAATATCCATGGTGGCCAGGTTGCACAGGAAGAAGTACATGGGACTGTGGAGCCCAGGGCTGGATGTGACCAAAGCAATGATCACAGTGTTGCCTACTAGAGCCATTGTGTAGAGGGACAGGAAGCAGCCTATCAGGAGTAGTCGTAGACCAGTGTGCTCTGAGAACCCTTCCAGCACAAACTCTGTCACCATTGTCTCATTGGGACTAATCATGATTGTACAGAGTATCCACTTGACAGCTGTGTATAGCAGCTTCTGAGAAAATATTAGTATTTACCATGCCAAAGTTTGCTCTTGCAACTTGATCATCTAGATTCTCTGTTTTCAAAGTAGATATGAGTGAGTGTATGTCCATCAGGGAAGCCTCTTGTCCCTCTTTTCCTTCCCATCCCTTTTGGCTTTTCATTTACTTCTGGTTTCCCACACTGAATCTTTCACCCTGTGTTCCCCCCACAAGGGCACCTTTTGGATGAACACAGATTGAGATGACTCTTGAACCTTCCTTCACACCTGACCTAGTGGGGTCTCAGTCACTTTTCCATCTCTGCTTTAGTGTTAACGCCTCTACTCTCCATTGAAACTGGTAATTTTCAATCCCCATGGCTAAGGAGATATGTATCATTTGATTTTACCCACTGTGATCTGTGACTTTTTCTGTGGATGTAGTGTCCTGACTCTAACACAGTACAAATTTATTACCCCAGAGATCATTTCTCAAAACCTCAGCCTAAAAAGATAATATATTGTCTTTTTATTGATGCCCCAACATATCACCTTGTGACAATCTCAAGTCTCCCATTGTTTCTACAATAATATCTTGATCAAGACTTTTAATTCTGAAATTATATAAATTCAATATATATCTGGAAAAAAATACACAACAGGAGTGACCTTCACCCAGTCCAAGCAGAGATGGTGGTCTCGTAGACCCTGATTTTGGTACTTAGAACTTGGAAAACCACCAAACCATCTCTCCTGCAAATCTAGGAGAGCCGGGAAACCCATGCAGGCCAAAAGTCCCAGGAACACCTGACACCTACAACCAAAAAAAAAAAAAAAAAAAAAAAAACAAAATGAAAAACTCTGCCCCATCTCCTACATCCCCTAATCTAGCCTATCATTCTGCGACCTCAGTGTCAACCTGAGGCCCACAGATCCTCAGCACCCACTGTACCAAGAGTCTCCCAGCACATGTTGGATCAAAATAGGTTTCTCCAGACTCACTCTTCCTCAGTTCCTATTGGATCACAGTGGCCACCTGAGACCCACAGTGTCAGCTTAATCTTACTGGATTAAGAGGGGGTACCTGACTACTCTGGTATCTCCAGAATATCCACTGGGAAGTAAAGACAAGAAGATTACAAATTCAAGCTCATCCTCAGCTACACAACAAGGTCAAGGCCAGCATGAGCCACAAGAGACCTTTTCTTGACATATATTAAGGATTACATGTGTGGACTTAGGGTACAGCTGAACTCTAACTGCATGCATGGAATGGATAAGGAATGAATCACCAGCACTATAGGTAACTAAAGAAAGTCAGAATTGAAACTGCATGAAAAGTTTAACTCAACTTTGCACATTGTTTTTGCCCTGAGTATCTGATGATTTCAAAGCATGATGTTGAATAGATTTTCAGTAGGACAACATTATATGTAGTAACTGTAGATAGAAATGTATGGAAATGTATTCATATGTTGACAGTGGCATGCATATGTGCATTTGTGCACATCTAAGTGTGTGTACATGCACATGGATGTGTGTTGGCCTTCACATGCCATTGCATGTGTTTAGAAGTCTGAGAACAACCTGAGTGAGTCAGCTCTCTTCTTCCACTATGTGGAACTTGAGAGTCAAACTCAGGTTATCAGACCTGATGACAAAACCCTTTAGCCACTGAGCCATTTTGTCATTCTATTTATACACTTTTCTGATTCAAGCAGATTTCTATTTTTTCTCTGTTTTCTAGTTGTTGGTTTTTCCTTTTTTTTTCAGGACAGGGAATGTCTGTGTAATAGGCATGGCTGTCCTAGGACTCACTTTGTACACCAGGTTAGCCTCAAATTCACATTAATCTGCCTGCCTCTGTCTCCTGAGTACTGAGATTAAAGACATGTGCCACTATGCTTAATTCTTTCATTCCATTTTATATTTGATTTTATATATGTATATGTAATTTATATCTGACTTTTTAATAAAAGAGGGGTACCTGACTCACAACTAACTAGCATGTATTGGATTAAAAACCCCTAAAAAACTGAATGCTCCTTTTGGATCAACAGCTCATACTGGACCAAGAGTGGATCCCTGAGACACAGAATAACCTAGCTCTTATTACACCAAGTATAGGTCATTGTGACTAAGAATACCCTACTCCCAAGTGGACCAAGAACCCAGACTGGATCAAAGAGAGTCTTTCTGAGACAGAGATACAACCAGAACAGACTGTATCAAAATCAGCTCCCTGAGATACAGACAAATCCTGCAGTGATCCAAGAAGCAATGGGCAGATGCCAGTGCAAGAATGCATATAACAACATAAAGAATATCATGGCACCACCAGAATCTGGTGGTTCTACAATAAAACCTTATCATTGCAATGCAGAAGGAGAAAAACATGACATTAAAAATCAACTTTATGGAGATAATAAAAGCCTTCAAAGAGGAAATAAAAAATTCCCTTAAAGAAATAGAGGAAAATGCAAACAAAAAAAAATTGGAAGACATCAACAAATCCCTGAAAGAAAATAAAGAAAGCTAAGAAAATGCAATAAAAAGGTGAAGGAAACATTTCAAGCTTTCTAAAAAAAAGATTTACTTATTATGTGTACAGTATACAGAAGAGAGTACCAGATACCATTATAGATGGTTGTGAGCCACCATGTGGCTCCTGGGAACTGAACTCAGGACTTCTGGGAGAATAGTCAGTGCTCTTAACTTCTGAGCCTTTTCTCCAGCCCATCATTTCAATCTTTAAAGATTGAAATAGACGCAATAAAGGAGACACAAACCAAGGCAATGCTGGAAATAAAATCTGAAGAAATGAAACTGAACTACACATGCAAGTATAACCAACAGAATGCAAGAGATGGAAGAGACAATCTCTGGTGGAGAATCTTCATTAACAGAAAAAGAAACATCAGTCAAAGAAAACACTAAAACCAAAAAATCCATAACACTAAACATCCAGGAAATATGGGTCACCATGAAAAGACCAAACCTAAGAATATTTGTAATTGAAGAAGGAGAAGAATAACAACTCAAAGGCACAAAAACTATATACAACAAAATCATAGAAGAAAACTTTCCCAATCTAAAGAAGGAAATGTCTATAAATATAAAAGAATTACAACAACATGCTTTGTAAAATATGGCCACTGATGCAATGATGGCACACATTTTATGGGGTAACAACTTTCTGACAGAATTGAAGGTCTCTTTCATTACATAGAACCCACATCTGGAACTGCTAACAAGGCCCAGAAACTGTGGCAAAATAGATCATAAGTCTAGGTATTTAGTATAGTATGAGGGAAGAAGAAATGGTAATATATTTGCACAATGGAATGTTATTTAACCATTAAAACATGATGCCATTTTAGAAATGAAAAATGGATGGGAATGGAGAGTGATGTCAAGAAAAATGAACCAGGCACAGAAAGAAGTTACCACTTTGATCTCTCATATGCAGAAATACAAAACTTTATCTTCGTAAAATAATGACCAATAGACATGATGACTGACAGATATGAGGAAGTGTTAGGAGAGATAGGACAATGGGAACCAAGCCTGTCTATATAGAAGTGTAAATTCCAGGGCTCTGCATCATGGGGTGACTACACTCTACTAACGTCTCTGATGTATTATAAATAACAAGGTTGGAGGAGCCCAAAGATTGAGAAGACAGAGATGACAAATTCACAAAAATTTAAACACTCACTGAGAGTATGTGCAAAATATTGACCTATCAGTCCATGTCCCACCAACATATGCTCTTACATTCTGTTACAAATCACAGCATGGATTTACAGCATTCATGGCAGCTAGTGGCATTTATGATACCAATTCATAAAAATATATTATAGAAAATTCAGATATAAACAGTGAAGAGTGTGTAGGGTCCAAAGCTTTAGTTGTGCAAAATACTGCTTAAAATGAAGTTATGTGCATTCATGTGGAGGGAAATGCACTCTCAACCTGATGTGTAGCAGAAAATACACATCTGTGTTACCTCTTAATTTTGTCTTGAACGTGAGGGTGTAGAGGACTTCTGGAATCATCAAAATGTTCTGCATCTTCATGGAACTGTGCTATATGGAAAAAAGTGTTCTATAAGAGACACCGAATGATTAAAAAGAATTCAAACCACTTCCTTAAGTGTTCCTGAAAACGATAAAGAAAGATTACTTTAACGTGCTAGATTTTGTTTAATCAAAGCCTTGACATCTAGTTTGAAAAATGTTAAGTGTGTTAGAGCACATGGAATGTCTTTTCAGACTATCGGGAGCACATGCTTTAAGGTGGAGAGAGAAGACACCAGTGCGAAAGAGTAGAGTGTGACCTCTGTGGTGTACGGTTATCACTGAGGGGTTCTATGGACACATGTCTTCTGAACACTGTAATAATGCCTTTTCCAACTCTGGAAATCACTTGGCCACATCCACACTTGTGCATTCACTTTATAGCAGTGAGAAGGTAAAGTACAGAGAGAAGAGGTCAGTGGAAACTCACTTTGGGAGCCAGAGACTGTCATCTTTTCTACATTGGCTACCTGGGGGCGGGGTATGTACTTTTATATCCTACAAACTAATGTATATGTAAAAAGTTTTTCTCTTTTTCTTTCATTCCTTCCTTTGATTCATCCTTTCTTTTTATATGTGTGATATTTTCCACGTATTCTAGAAAGTACAATGACACATCTGGAAAACTATAAATCAATAATCATTCTTTACATACACATGGTCTTTAGAAATCTTTGTTTGGTTACATGCCATTTTTATTGGCCTAGCAGACAATATAATGTTACACAGATATGATACTGCTATACAGAAGGAAAAATTAATCAATAAGTATCTGAAATGCTCACCCATACAGTATGAAGCAGGGAGTCTCACTGCATATACCCAAGCTTCCATTCCAAAATTCCATCCTTGTCTTTCGTGAGGTTAATTTTGATTGCTAGGGTGTCCATTTGTGCCTAAGTGGATATAGGGACTTTAGTATCGAGGCAGGGAGTTTGTGGTGGAGCAAATTCACAATAGATCTTCATGTTTCCATGTAAGCTAGATCTGAATAAAACTGTCTTGAAAACCTTTAGAAGTTGAGCTGAGCCAATAGAAAAACAGCTGAGGATCCTCACAATGGTCTCAAACTGAATTGCCTGCACGTTCACTGTCTGTCCAAAAAATGGAGAGACGAGAAGCATCTACACCTATAGCCCTGTCATCAGAGACCAACACCTCTTTGACCACTTTACTTGGCATTTTTGGTTAGATAGCTGTAATTGTTTCTTTAGGGGACTCCCAGTCATGACTGTCTTGATCTGTAATAGACAGAACATGGCTAACTCCAGCAGAGATGGGCGGGTGTTTTTAACTCCACTGAGGGTGAAAATCATTTTTTCGTGATTCAATTGTGACCTCTGAACAAGAGAGTAAGAGAATATCTCTGTGGCATTTTCTCACCATCCTGTCTGGATGCTATGACCAAAGAAGATATCAATCAATTTCTATGTAGTTACTTATTTATATGTATCTATATCTCTCTATTTTCATATATATATATTTATATCTTAGTTTCATCCTAATCTGTGTATTTCATAATTCATGTGAGTATTATATACGATAAATGCAGAAATCACAATTTTAACATAACCCCCAAAAACAGACATTAATAAACTCTGATCATGATTAAAATCTAAACATTTTGCTGTTTATATAATGGAGCTTGAAAACAAATTATTCTATCACAATCTGTTTTCTGACCCAGAACTGTTTTTCAATCCCAGTCTCATTGAGAACATGAGTTCATCTCTCCATGCTGACTTCTAAACACTGGCACAAATGACATTTAAACAGGGAGACTTTTGTTTTGAAGCTCCTTTGTTTCCTGGAAGAGTCATTCAGTGGACATTTAACTTTTCTCACCTTTCCCTGCCATAGAGAATCCAGGTGAGAGATGGCTCCCACGAGATACATACTGTTGACTCCAGACTCTCCTTTCCTATAAGCACCAAGCCTTTGGTGTCTCTCTGAAGCTCTGTCTTCCTTTGTGTAGAGGTCAGTGGCCTTCATGTATATGTGTAGTTTTCTGAGACCAGGGACAAGTGTGTGTCCTAGTGACCCTTGGGGTAGAATCTGAAGGAGAACTCTCCCAGGGTCAATTAAAGGGACTCCTGGCTTCATGATGCAAGCTCCCTGCAGACTGGTGTGGAGAAGGGTGGTAAAGAGAGTCTCACAGTGTTGGTGTGAGCAGTTTCCCCTCTACACCTCCCCCCACCAATACTCTGCATACGTCCCCCAGAATGTCAGTGGTATTCTCATGTTCTGTGTGGAACGTCTCACCTTGATGTAAACAAACTCTCTCTTCTGCTGAGAGCACTTCATCTAACTTTTACACACGTAGTGGAGTTATTCTAATTATTTTGTATGCCTTTGCCTCCCCTTCCTCTTCCTACATTCAAGCCTTTTGATGTTATTTTTATGAGTCAAGAAATTCTATTGTTTGATACATTAATTAGCATTTAAATATTAAGCTCTTAGGCTTCATATACAGGTTGCATTATACAGACAGAAAAGTTTATATTTAGGTGTATACATGGATATACATATGCTTATATACATTCAGGAACAACCAGTAAATAAAAAATAACCATGTTTTGAAGGAAACTCTAGAAGGCCTAGATAGTATGGTTTTGAGAGAGAAAGGAACAGCATGAAAGTTGAAAGCAAATCCTAATCTCAAGAAATTTATGGAATACTACTCAGCAGTAAGAAAAAATGATATCCTAAAATTCGCAGGCAAATGGATGGATTTGGAGAATATCCTCCTGAGCGAGGTATCACAAACTCAGAGAGATAAGCAGGGGATGTGCTCACTCATTAGTGGTCTCTAAACAAACAAACAAGAAAAAAAGCCAAACATGCCCAAGTGGCAAACCACAACCACCGAACAGCTTGGGATCAGAAACACCCTGGACTGACCCTTCAAACCCCAGTCCAACTATAGGAACACCTGACTCACTCTTGAGGGAGGGGGGACAAAACTGGATTTGGCCAGGAGTGGAGACTGATCCAAGCATTATTGGGTCAGTGGGACCATAAGACTGTCTGCTCCCTGCCCAGGGAGGGGATGGGGAGTTGCAGAGAAGAAAAATGACCAGATGTGGTGGAAGGGGGAAGGGACCTTGAATAAGGATATACAGGGATGGAAAAAAAAATTCAGAGGGAAAGCTGAACACAAAGTAAATATATGTGTAGCAATCTTATTTGCATTACCACCCTTGATAAGCCATGCTTATGATTCTTATCCTCTTTATAGTTATTGTTAACTTTTCCCCATTTTAAATTCATTTTACTGTTTTTTTTGATAAATACAAAATAAAGAAGGAAAAAAAGAAATTTATTTTAAAGATAAAGTATTATTTGAAATTTTATGTGTCATAAGATACTAGTGCTATAGTGTTTGAGACCACTGGGGAATAATCCATAGACTCAATGTAGACTACAATTACTCAAGTTTATTTCCACTGCTAGTCACATCACAATCTTATTCAAATCAGAGACAGGTGGCCCAGAGGCAGGTGAAAGTAGAAATTTTAAGGATAAAACCATAAGAAACCCTTTAATATCTTTCATAAAAAAGTTTCAAAAGCCTATCTTTGCTTCTCCAAGATTAAGCAGTTAAGCGGAGTTCACAATATTCCCTGAATATGTAAATTATCACCTCATAGAACCCAAAGTTTAGCAGCTAGTAATATGATAAAAAGAAGAAGAACATAGCTGTACATTTCTGGGAGGGGTTTTGTAGTGGGATTATGGTACCTTGTAAATAGTTGTCCTTCCTACTGGTTTAATAAAAAGCCGATTGTCAAGAAGGCAGACAGAAAGTGTCTGCAGGGCTATTTGACTAAGAAAACTTTGAGACCATCTCAGAGGAGAACAAAGATGGATGTCAAACAGATGTGACGGAGACATGACAATGAGATGGCAGCAGACTCAGAGGAAAGAAGCTGAAATGCTGCTCTGAGAAAAGGTATCAAGCTGCATGGCTGAACAAGATGAGTTGAGTTCAGGAGTTAGCAAGTTATATGCTTGGGCCCTAGGTCGATCAGTGTAAAAGGAATCCAAGCATTTGTGTGTAACTGTAGGACTGCAGGTCAGTAGATCTACAGGTCTGACAATGAGGCTAGGCTGGTTAGTCTGGGCCAGAAACCTAATAGCACAAGAATCAAGGAAACAAGATTTCTGGGAACTTTTCTTCCAGGTACTTCAGTTAGGGACAAATGGCTAAGATGGATGCCAACACAAAATGGAGATCCTTTAGTCCTATTCCACACTGGCTCTTAATCATATGAATCAAATCATTGATCCATGATAAGGGAGAGTTTGTATTTTAACATAATTGATTGTTTTTAATGTACATTGGTAAACTATCTAAAACCAAAAAGCAGATCATAATGCTAAGGATTCTGAAAAAAGATAGGTCCATCTGTGGCAGTTAAAATGGTGATAAGCCATGGGCCTAAGAGCAAAGGGACTGGTACTGTCTTACTTAGGGTTTCTATTGCTATGAAAAGAAATCATAGCCATTATAACTCTTATAGAGGAACAATATCGTGGTATGAACCCGCCGTGAGATATGTTTTAAATGAGGTTTATTTTGTGAGAATCACTTACAAAACAGAGGAGGTTTTAAGAGGAAGTGAAGAGATAACCACATGCCACACCACGCGCCCGGCCCGGCACACCGTGAACCGGAAGCCCCCTCCTCAGTCTGGATTATCGCGAGAGCTCCTAGCCCTGTGCCAGGGAACGCCTACTTTTTGTCCATCTCCGGGTGTTGTATTTTTGAAGCTCGTTGACCACACCTCTCTCGGCTCCAGCGCTCTGCCGCAACCCGTTCACATGTACAGTTCCTGATTTCCCGCTACATCTCCCAATTTTGTCTGAATAGGAAGGCTTTAAACTAGGTATAAAACTATATACTATAGGGATTATCATAAGACAGTGTCTGGGAAAGAGAAAGGTACTAACATAAGTGAGGTCAAACTACTGCTAACAAACAACAACTATAAAGTGTAATTTAATATATAAAATGTTGATATGAGAAAATGTACAGGGATTGTTTTAAGGCTGTTTATCTTAAATAATAGAGTTTTAAGACTTGAGTGTCTTTGTTGGAATGTGAAGTAATACCAACTTTAACTATCTAATTTTTAACACCGTCAAGACTTGAGAAGGAAAATATATATTTAAAGTTGGAAGAATGAAGTAACTTTTAGAATTTAGGAGAAGACAACGACAGTTAACTATTTGGACAGTCATTTATCACTTTTTTGTATAACAGGAGCATTTATCTTTGTGGCTATTGGCCTATGATATTTGACAAGTCTTTATAGAAGCAGGGTATTTTTGGTAGGACCGTTTTATCTTGGCTAGGCAGGCTTTGGCAGTCTCTATTTTTTATCTTGTTTGTTTATTTTGGACAGTGTGTACACTGACAGCAGTTGGGGCAAGTGTAGTCTTTTGTCCTTTAGGCCATTATTTGTCAAACTAGACAATTTCTTTGTAAGATGTCTGTGATGCTCAACACCACCTTGAGAAAGGAACGGTGATGTCAGGAGTTGTCATGTCTTTTAAGGCCAAATTTGAGATAACAAAATCTTGAATGCTATATTTTTTTGGTCTATGAAGTGGTTGAAGATGTCTATTTATTTGGTATATTTTGACATGTTTTTGAAAAGTCTGAGTATCTTGACTGTTAGGTGATAAATCTGAGTAACTATAATTTGTAATCTCAATCAACTAAGAAAGTGAGGCTAACATTGTAAAAATAGGCATTTTAAAATGCGTGTATAGCTCTTTTAAATAATTTTAAGTATAACAATCTTAGGAAAATTGACTAAAATATACATTTTGTATCAAATGACAACAATATCTTAACTATATATCCTTATATATAAAAATATATTTAAACAGATTTATATAAAACAACTTGTGTGTATAGTATAACAAATGTTATGACTATCATAAGTAATTAGAGGTAGAAATTGTATTATGGAAATGACAATGTACTTAATATATATCAATGTATAAAATATTTTAGACAGAGGTAGACACATGTAAAATAGGGCAATTATATATTTAACTTTGTATCAATATATATTATTTTAATCAGACATATAGATTAATTTTTTATTTGTATCAATATATAAATATTTGTATCATGTTAATTTATTTTTTATTTATCTTTTGGTTAATAGTTGTTTGTAAGCATAATGAACCTGCCGTGAGATATGTTTTAAATGAGGTTTATTTTGTGAGAATCACTTACAAAACAGAGGAGGTTTTAAGAGGAAGTGAAGAGATAACCACACGCTGCACCACAGAACTCACACGTGCCCGGCCTGGCACAACGCAAACCAAAAGCCCCCTCCCCAGTCTAGATTATCGTGAGAGCTCCCAGCCCTGTGCCAGAAAATGCCTACTTTTTGTCCATCTCCGGGTGTTACATTTTCAAAGCTCGTTGACCACGCCCCTCTCAGCTCTGGCGCTCTGCCGCAACCCATTCACATATACAGTTCCTAATTTCCCGCTACAGAACAACATTTATTTGAGTTGGCTTGCACTTTCAGAGGTTTAGTCCATTATCATAGTGTGATATGGTGGTGTATAGGCAGATATGGCACTAAAGAAGAAGCTGAGAGTTCCACATCTTGATCCATAGACAATAAAACGTGAACTGAGACACTGGGCATGGACTGAGCACATATGAAACCTCAAAACGCAACTCCATATTGATACACTTCTTCCAATAAGGCTATGCCTACTCTAAGAAAGTGATACCTCTTAATATTGCCACTTCCTATGGGCTTATGGGGGTAATTACACTCAAACTACTATTGGTAGCAGTTAGAGGCCTCAGTATCCTACTTTGGTCTTGCATCTATGCTTTATTTCTACCATGTTTAATACTTCTTATTAAATTCCTGTGGGAATAAAAGCAGCATTTTTTTCACAAGGGTGCCAGAAAGACCTTTTTATTTAGGAATAACATATCTATTCACCAACACTTCTGTAAAATCATTGCTGTTAGAGGCATCCACTTGTTTTTTCAAGTCATTTTATGGAACACTTGAGGTTTGTCTACTCTATAGCCTATGACTATTACTATTTTTTACTTTCTATCTAGGACATGGACTTTATAGTTGGAGTGTCCTTTATATGCAGACAATTGTTTTCTTACCCTCCTCTCCAGCTTACATATCTACCTGGGGAAGGATATAGCCTATACAGAGATTTCCTCCCCATGATCCTAATTCTAGCTGTTTTCCTCTTACATGTCTGGCAAGGCCAAATGAATAGGATCTCTATGCCCATAAAGGAGTCAGAAAGTATATTCTAATTTGTCCAGAGTTACTTCTGTACATGCGAGTTCTGTAGGATTGGCTATCAAGAGAAGTTGAGTCGTTATAAGTTAAAGAGATTAAACAAATGCCTGTTCCTTGGAGATCTCCTAGGAGAAGCTTAGCTTGTTTGAGTCCACAGCTTGAACTTTGGGTGGGATAGTAGTTGTGATGATGGATAATAGACTTTTATCCCTATGTAAAGGGGAGACTAAAGGCATAGGGAAACTATCAATTATTTCCCAGGTTGGGGAGGGTACAGTTGTATTTAGTTATGTAGTAGCTTAAGGTCTAAAGCCTAGGGACACCATCAGGTGATGAAACTATTCTATGTTCTTTCTGGGTTAGAGTTGAGGTCGAGTCTGTTTACCATAGTCTTCCTGATTGAGATTGTGGGTTGATTTATCACTGTGGTGAAGTGTCCAAGAAAGGAAGACTGGGTGGGGGGTGCAAGATATTCTACTCTTTGGTTGAGATCTCCAGCTTTCCCTTGGCCCTGTAGGGCTAGCTTGCTGGATTGATGATATCTTTTGTATAGGAAATTCCACAGTGTGCTTCCATTCATGTTCTTCAATGTCAGGCCAGAATCCCCAGGTCTGGCTCTGAATCCGAGAATGTGTATTCAATTCATTTCAGGTTATGACTCTTAGAGTGGAGGGTTTACATGTCCTGTAAGCACATTCAAAGGGAGGGCTTTCTATTCAAGGTGTACATGTGGGTCTGAATTCCTAATATGCCATTCGCAGATAAACTCAATGTCTACTGCTGTGAAGAGACATCATGTATCTGCAATATCTGGCAAATATTGGTAGTAAAACTTTGTCAGAGTAACTTCAGTGAGGTCCGTATCCCAGTGTTCCCTGAGACTGAGTCTCTTCCATGGCCACCCATAGGTGTTGGTTTTCCTTTCTTGTGTTCACTTGATACCTTGTGTACCTTCACTTGGTACAAACAGCAGTGGGTAATTTGTTCAATACTTTCCTTCAGTGATGTAGTAAGTACCTGTTGAAAGTAATTAAATCAATTTGGTTAATCTGACATGTGTGTTTTGATCGATCTGAGAGAGAAGAGATGGCCCCAAGACTTCTGTAGGATAAGGTATCTGTCTGGAGGAACCCTACTGTTTTCCGTCTTTGCATTCTGCTATCTGGCCAAATTTTCTTCCTCACTGGTATATGTAGGATGCTTTAGTAGGTCTGGCTCAGGCAAAAAGGTGAGCATTGAGGGAGGGCGTTTTTTGTCTTGGGTTTCAGCAGAGTATTATTTATCAAGCTTGTTTGACAGCCTGTAGAAGTCAACAGGCCCTGTTCCTGATACAAAGTACCATGCACATGTACAGTGGCAAAGGCATACTGGGTATCATCTGTATAGATGTTGACTGACTAAATGGCCATTTCTCCATGTTACTGCCTGGGTCCATATTATCAGTTCTGCCCTTTGGGCTGGTGTCCCTTGAGGCTGAGCCTGAGCCTGGATTAACTCAGCAAGTGTTGTGACAGCTGCTCTTGCATACCTGATCCTTTCCTTACATAACTACTTTCAATGGAGAATAGGGTCACATCAGTTTTTTTGAGTGGCTGTATTCTTGCAGGTGATTGATGATATACATGGTTGTGGATTCGCTGTTCCTCGTGGTCAGGCAGCAGTCATGGTGGGTTTAACACTCTACAGGGTGAGAATCTGGTCTTGGGTGCATCTACAAGAATATCCTGGCAAACCAACTGCAGGGGTCTATGAGGGGCGGATTCGAACCCTGACCAGAGGTGAGGAGGGCTCGGCGGGCCTCAGCGCCGGTATCCTGGCCTGGGAGGGAGAGTTGACCTCACACTGCTTCCGGTTCCGCCACCGGGACCTGTGCTCTCTGCGGCGTCCCAGCGCACTCTGGAGCAGGGGCAGCTGAACTCTGCACCTGGCCACACCTGCAGCCCCTGCTGCTCAGGGAATCTACTAGGAGCCCTACTGCGACCCCGATCTGAGTGAACTGAGCAAACCAACTGCAGGGGCCTC
>PVIH01007953.1:0-95730 GCA_004025045.1 Sigmodon hispidus
AAAAAGGACAGCCGGACAGGTATGGGTTGTATCCAGTTCTCTAGTAGAACGAGGACTCCTTCCCATGCAGTCTCTCAATCCAAACAGGTAGCAACCTCTGTCTTTGCCTGTCTACAGGAAGCCAGCTCCCCTCTTAATATATAAAGAAGGGGGAGATGTAGGGAGCCGGGAGCCCGGTCAAGCAGGCAAGACGGTGCCGTTTTCCGGTACCAAGGCGCGGCCGAGGCGATAAACAACGCATCTGCGCATGTCCCCCGGTAAGTTTCCACTCTGTGAGCCAAGCCCTCTGACCCTGCGTCATGTCAGGCGAGAGTCTGCAACCAACCAGAGGGGGAGACGTAAGAGGCTAGGGCTTGACAGTATAAAAGCCGGCTCCTGGCAAGGGGTCGGGGTCTTCTTCCCCTTCATGGAGAGAATAAACTTGCTGCAGAAGGATCCAAATTGTGTACTGCGCTCTTCTTCGCAGGCGAAGGCAGGGCGCGGGACAAAAGCAGTTTCTTATTTAGTGGCTAACTGTTGCCACAAATAAAGTAAATTCCATATGGAGTTTCTTCAATGCCCTTCATTCTCTTGAAGTACATTGGTGCTGCCAGGAGCTGACCTGTCTCACAGTCCAGAAAAGTCATAGTTCTTGCCATGAAAGCAGCAAATGTGGTAACAGTTTTTAAGTTTCTTGGGGGGTCTTACTGGACAGCAAATAAAGTAAACTTTTACCATGTACTCTGAGTACATTCATTTAAGTATGGATGTGCTTATCCTTAGTAATATACAAGTGTTTCTAAATTTGTAAATACACAAAGTTAGTATATTTATAATAGAACCTTTTATCAGATGGTGGACAGGTTCTTTGAATGACATTGCAGCTGCAAATGAGCAATAGTGTGTGCTAGATAGCAGAAGAAGAACTAAAAAGAAATCCAAGCAAGGACTGGTGAATATGGTAAGATCTCATCTCTTGTATTAACTGCTTTGTTTAAAAAAAGGTGGTTATAGCAGCATGGACAGAACACTCTAATTTATCAAGCTGTCAGTAACCCACATTCATGATCCAGAATGAACCCTCTTCATTCTGAGGTTCTGTTGCCATTGTAGATTCAGAACACCATACATTTCTTCATTGTCTTATTTTGGCCACCTTGTATTACTTACTTTACCTAGGCTTCAATGGAGAGCAGGACTACTGATATGGTACCAGGTGGCATAAGTGATCTTCATCCTTGGTATACTTTCTTTTGCAATGGAAAAGCAGTCATTGGAAACTGTGTGTACAAACTTATGTAGCCTTTGTTCCAGAAAGAGAACAGAGTTATTTCATTCAGTTTATCTACTTTTACATCCCTAAGCCTGACCCTATCCGTCCCTATTACTTCAGTCTCACTCTGTAGGCCACAGAGGCTCTTTCACTGTTCTTTAAACAATGGTTTCCTTGGTATGGTGAGATAGATCAGTGCTTAAGAGCCTAATGAAGTTGCAAAGGACCCAAGTTTGTTTCATAGCATCTAATCAGTTAGTTCACAACAACTTTTAACTTCAGTTTAATGAGATATGACATAGTTTTCTAAACTTTGCCAGCACTTGCATTTACATAAGCACATATTCACACAGCACATGCACATATACAAAAAATAAAGCTAAAATAAAATTTTAAAGATTCAATTCAAAGATTTCAGATCTTGAATATTTTCTATAATGGGTATCTATACTGAGATATTATCATGGTCTCCATCAAAATACTGAAAAATAGATATTTTCTTTTCTTTATTAAATGTAAGAAATAAACCACAACTTCAATGTCCTTTTGCTACCTTAGTATTTGGCTATCTTATTTCTTCTATGAGTTTCAAGTTTTTGTACCTCTGCAAAGAATCTTTATCACAGATCTAATTTGTACTTTATTTCTTTGCATCTCATCTTATCTTCCAATTTTTACTACTTCTCCTGACAAATACAGACCAGTACAACAGATGACATTAATCTGCCTTTTTGCATTCTAATTTTTAAAAAATTTTATCTTTCTAATTTTAGAATTTTAGTTTTTCTCATTATAATCTTTCTCCTGAACTGACAAATTTGTTACCTTGGCAAGGGAGTTGAGACTCTGTTGTTCCTACAACAATGGAAACACAACACCATATTTTGTCTCTAAACCCATGTAATACATGTTACTGTGCGACAGACACTATCCTATGTTTTGTAGAGTGTTGCTGGGAGGCATACCCAGGTTTGAGTGATAAAGCACGTTGACTAAGGGAAATGCCATTGATAGAGAATAGAGAAAGAAAGAGTTTTGGGATACCTTGCAAGGATGCCTCACTGTCAGATGGCTTAGTTTTGTTTCCATTGCAGGAAGCATACAACCTCCATTACATAAAAGAGACACACAATCCTGAACTATGTAGGAAAATAGGTGTATCAGAATTGTCACTGTAAAATTAGCACCCTAGACTGGATCAACCTAAGTTTAATGTTTCAGCATTCATTGCCTGAGTCATACAACTATGCTTCCCATAAGAGCAGAATCATTAATCAGTTGACTAATAACTAAAATGACCGTTCATATTTTAAAACATATTAAACATGTTTAACTATCATGTAAAATAAAATTAAAACTGCTTTGTACAGAAACACTGAACAGCTTGGGATCTGAAACTCCTTGGACCGGCAACTTGGATCCCACTCCCTCCAGAGGAACACCTGACCCAGTCTTAATGTTGGGGTGAGAAAAGAGGATCTGCCAGGACTGGATGCTGAACTAAGCCATATTGGGTCCTTGGGACCTCCTGCCCTTGCTGGGGAGGAGATAAAGAGATGTGGAGAAGAGATATCAAAATACAAAGTTGTGGAGCCCAGTACAAATGATCTACAATCATCTCCTGTACCTCAGTCTCAGGGATCTTTGTAGAAGAAAGGGAGGAAAGGTTGTAACAGCCAGGGATCAGGAGTTTCCTGTTACAGTGTCTTCTAACATTGTCAGAAATATTCCCATTAAAACATCACAAACATGACTATCTAAACCTAAGGTGAAAAGTCACAATGACAGTCATGCCAAAGTGGATGAGAAAGGCTCATATGGCCTTATCCCTACACAAAGAAATATAGGAAACTGAAGAATGCTAACAGCTATAAAACCAGTTTTTCTCAAGAAAGAAAACAATTGGTTACTCAATACCGAACAGTCTATTGTGAATATGTAAATACAAATAAAATTATATATACTGTGCTGATTATACCTAAGCATTTAGAAGTACATATACATATGTGTATATATAATATAGTAACAATTAATACAAATGGAGGCTATGAATTTGAAAAAGGGCAGGGAGGAATATCTATGAGGATTTTGAAGGAATTCTTAACCTTCCTAATGCTGTGAAGTTTTAATACAGTTTCTAATATTTTGGTGACCCAAAAACTATACAATTAATTTTGTTACTACTTCATAATCATCATTTTGTAAATAGTATAAACCACCATGTAAGTATTTTGGTAGAAAGAGGTTTGCCAAAGAGCTTGCAACACACAGCTTAAATCACAAGATTAGGAGGAAGGAAATAGATAAAAGAATTGAGGTAATTATGCTATAATCTAAAAATAATTAAATAAATAACTCAAAAAGAAGTTATCATAAATCCTGGCAAGGATTTGAATTTAAAAAGGAGCATATATACATAGTTGAGGTGGATGTAAATTTGAGCACCGAGTATAAAAATCTATATAGGGGTTCCAAAAAGTCAAAAAATTGAATCACCATTAGGATTCATTCATGGTTATATGCTCAAAATAATAAGCAAGCACACAAACACATAACACAATACTTGTACACCATATATATTGCTGCATTCTCTATACTAAATAACAAATGGAACCAGATAAAAGGAAAATCAATAGATGAATTGATAAAAATGTGTTATACATATATGACAAAGAAAATAAAATTATGACACTGCTGAAAACTTTAAGAAACTAGAATATTACATTAAGCAAAATAGACTAGATCCAGAAAGTCAAATGTTTGCTTTCTTCCATAAACGGTTTAGCATTTTATTTAGATGGCGTGCATGCATGCGTGTGTGTGTGTGTGTGTGTGTGTGTGTGTGTGTGCGTGTGTGTCTGTGTGTGTGTGTTTAAAAACTAAAAAGAGCACACAAGGGAGAAGAAGATGTCAAAGGAAGTATATGGAAGATAACTGAGCTTTTGGTACTTACAACATGAAAATGGAAAAGAAGACTATGAGGGAGTTGGAAGAGAACCAGGGACAAACAGAATATGAGGAATGGGTACAGCAGGGGGATGGAAGACAAACAAGAACAAATGTAATGAAATACATTATGAAAATACATTGACTCATATTACTTTGTATAAGAATTCTAAAAATAAAGTAAAAATAAAAGAATTTAAATATAACATCACAAATCAATAACTGCACAGAACTCAATGGTTAAATATTTAACTGCTTACATTATACCCTTCCATCAATGATTAAACAAGTACATTTGTCATTTATGCAATTAATACAAGATTCTAAGAAACAGATACTCAAGAAATTTCTTAAGCTTGCCTTGTAGAGTTCATAGTTGTGGGTTTGATGAATAAAAAATGAATTATGTGCAATCATTTCTGTGTTTTTTATAGTGATAACATTTTTAAATGTGGAAAGTAAGATTCTTTTTGTTTTAAATTTAAAATAAAATTTAAGAATATAAAATGAAGCACTGATAAACAATTCATCACCCCTAGAGCTTTTTCAATGAAGAAAACAAAACAATAGCCTGAAATGGGCAAGATCTGTTTGTAACTTCAGAACATATCTTCTCTAATTTAAACACTTTAAGAAAATAACTTTCATTACTGTTATGTAAATTATCTTTTTTCAAATTTTAAGCTTGTTCATAATAATCTGACATTTATCTATGTTACTCACTCTATACATTCACTAAATTTACTTTACTTTCTTATGAGTAAATTCTACTTGATATCTTTCAAGAATTTTTGCTCTCTAGTTAAAATGAGAATTCTGTTTACTCTCTAATAAAAATAAAATAAGAAAAGTTATAAGAATAATGCCTGTTTTAAATATATGTTTTTCCTGTATGATTCATAATTCAGTATTTCTGCCATCTACAAATGGTTGAAACATCAAAATGTGAATTCACTTTACACCATGGCCAGCTGTGGTGACGCACACCAGTAGGATTTGCTGAAGGAGGCAGAGGCAGGAGGATCATGAGTTTGAGGCCAGCCTGGGCTACACTTTACACCATGGTGATGAACAATGTAGTGGAAACACATATTCCCTTATTACTGATTGTAAGCAATTCAAATAGAGAATAACAGGAAAATATACATGGCTTTATGGTTATAAAATTTGTTCTCTATATTATTTATAGTAAATTGTCTGAGAGAAGGCAGTGTTAATAAAATGCTGTTTTCCAACTTTCTTGTCTTTATGTTCTTACCAAAGTGCATCCATGTATCCTTTTATTTAGCAAGTTAGGGAAAGAGACTTTCCTAAGAATGGCTGTAGAAATTATTTAACAATATATATTCTTAAAATAGTAATGGAAAGAAAAAATTATGATTTCCATTAGTTCTACTTAGCTAGCAGGTAAATATCTCTGTCATTTGTCTAGAAACATGAAGGCTTCCATTTTTCCAGTCAGCATCTCACCTGCTTCAGAAATAACAGAAGGGCCTGTTTCAGCTTCTGGTTTCCCCATATTAAGATAAAAGAATGACCTGTTGGATATATGGCAGCAATTGCTGTACAAAATAGGAAGACTGGTTTGTTAAGTAAACTCCAACATGATATAATTACACAGAGAGTATATGTGGCATACAACAAGAGAAAAGAGACCAAAGTTTGCAAGGCCTTTATGTGGACCACAGTGCTGGGATCTTGACATCCTTTGCCATGGTTTTTCATATGTCTGAGATGTTTGCCTAAGGAGTAGATTAAGAGCAAAACACATGTCAGTGATATACAAGGTGGTATAATATTTATCAGCACAAAGAGATGCATATTTGCAAGCCTTGTGAAATCCTGCAGTACGTTCTTCAAAGTGACATTTCTATCATGATAACTCATCCAATCAATCTTGTTGATGTTCAACACCTCAAAATGCAAAACCAAACATAGAAGAGTCACCAAAGATAACACAAGAAGAACACTATCCATTTTTCTTTTTAGGTAAAGAAATAGAGGATTGGAAAAATTGGCTATCTTGAAAAAATAAAGCATGCTGAGTATGGTCCCAAGCCAATTGTTAAAATGGTTGGTCAATGTCCAGGAAATGCCACTCAAAACTCTTATTAGCACATGGTCTGTATCTTCAGTAAACACAGTTGAATAGCAACTAGTTAACATTGCCCAGATCAAACCAATTCTGGAGAAGGCAAGAGCAGTTATAATTCTATCAGCAGAGGAGACTTTTCTTCTCTTGATACAACCAATGGCATTTACTAGAATTATGAAGATATTGAAACAGATTCCGTAGAAAAATTCTGTCATAATTATGATGGTGCAAATCCATTCTAGTAAATTCATTTTGTCTGATCAAATAAAAAAAGGAAAGAAAAATAGGCAAGCTTAACTTCACTAATTACGATCCTTTCTACACACTGATGTAATAGTATTTGTCCTTGACTGAATGTATATTAGAATTCTTGCTTCTTTTAAAATCAGTGCCAAGCAAAGACCAATTGTGGTGTGAAAATGGATGAACTTAATCTCATGTTTATAAAACTTTTTATTACCATAATGTCTCCAATTACATACTTTTGTGTCTTTTTCATAAAGGAGTGTATTTGAGAACTGCTTTTGGGAGAGTATCTTATTCCCATTTGCTAGCAGGCAAATAAATACAAATTCTGTTCCATTGTCTGAAATTTTGTTCCTTCTTTAATCAACTACCAACTATGACAGCCAGCTTTGTTTGTTAGTAAAATTTTAGAACTCAGTACATAAAGCATGTAGGAGACGTCATTCACTATAGGAAATGTAGTTCATCTAGAATAATCACCTTCTATGAACCCATTTAATACAAAATTCATGTACAAAGAGTCTCAAATTTTAAACTCATAATATCCAAGATTTACTGGGGATCATAAAAAGGCCTACATTCCTTGACAACTGCTTTCTGACAACAAATACCTGTGTTTACCTTGGTTCCTAATAAGATCATAAGAATACACATTTACATACACAAACATATATATAAACATGCACACACATACATGGACACTACACATATGGAAGTTCTATTGCCCTGTGATCTTCAAAATGTGAAGCATATCCGAGGGATGGCATCTTGAACTATAAATCTCTTTCTTCTCTTTAATTTTCAGCCCATTCTTAAAGTTTGGAAACTTTTATGTATAGCTTGACAGTGTTGTTCTTGAGGTCACCAAATTTTCAAGTATTAGTTATTTGACACAAATTGTTTGAAAGTTTGTAACAATGCTTAGACAATTAAAGAACATATTTTTCATCTTTAGCTATCTAAGTAATAAAAGTTAAAATTACACTGAGATTCTATCACGTTCTAGTCAAAATGACTGTAAAAACTAAAACAAAACAAAAACATAAATCAACTCAAACATACATCTCATGGTGATCCCAGCAGGATTTACAAATTCAGATTTAAAGTCATATAAAACTGAGCGTACTTTCTGGAGAAAGAACCTATGGAATATAAATCAGCTCCTAGTAGTATCCACATAAGCTTGACTCAAAATCACCTATAATTCCAGCTTCAGAGTAACTGGCACTCTCTCCTGGTCTTTTGTTTTCAGTGTTATTGTTGTTATACTCCATACTCTTACTTTAAAAGGGCTAATAAACCTACACATTGGTGTTTATATTAATGAATCTATAAGAAATGGTTCTTACAGTTCTAAAATAAAGAATATTATTCATTTATACTGTGCCTTATTCTAAAAAAATTCTAAATTTTTTTATGACAGATAACACATAAAATATAGGTTATTTTACATCAAATATATGTAAACCACTATTTCAAATGAAAGACCAGTCTCCATGTTTCTAAATTTTTCAGAATCAGGAGCACACTATGCTTTAATGATTCCATCTACATTAATAGGTTGAAATTCATGGTTTATTCATGTATAGTTATAATAGGGATAAATGATTTACATAATGGTAGAGATGCATGCACACATTAATTGATGATTGTCAAATACATTTCACAATATATTTGCAGAAGAATACAAATTTTGCTTGATGATAATCTTCTAATTGACTAAATCTAGGTAAATGGCATGTTTCCTATATTTTATTTAACCATATGCCAATATTTTTTAATAATGGAACAAATAAATTTAGAATAAAAACTGATAATTATTAGAACTTTGAATAAACCACTCAATATATACATGTTGACTTCTGGGTATTTGATATCAGCATATATATGCATATATATAAAGATTAATAAAAAGTAAAAATTTTCAGTCACATTGAATTCAAAAAGTAAAACTGACAGGGAAAAACATAATTTATGTTTGTTGATGGTAAACTTTGAATTAGTTAAAACTTTCATTTTGGAAATGAAAATTTCATAGTTCATAGAAAATTTGTTAAAACACCCATCAAACAGTCAAACTTGACTTGGAATATGTTTTCTGTTCTTCTGTACTCCTTCATATATTTATAGGAATATATGTGTTCCATGTTTTATCTGTTTTGTCTAGAAAGATTTTAATAGGCAATTTTTAAAATATAGACATCTGAAATAATCACTTTGAAAACAATAAAGTACACTGGGCATGCAATTCAGTTGTAGAAATTCCAATAGCATGCACAAGAAGTTTGAACTACATCATAGGAACAAAAATGGTCTTTGTGACACTGATATGGTATGGATCTGTATGTTTCGTAAACCTTTACTATATGCACATAAGTACAGCAATAATTACCCTGTGAAGCAATGACATTCTGATTTTTTAAGAATTTTATTGAATTCTGTGTACAGAGGTCAGCAAAGCTCAGAAATTACCTTCAGAATGGGAGACACTGACCTTGATTCAGATAAAGCATCAGCAGCAAAAAGCTTCACATAGTAGCAGCATCCTGAATTCAGGGGAGAACAAACCTTGAAAAAAAAATAACACCTGACCCAGTCTTGATTTTGGGATGAGGAAAGCAGATCTGCCTGGAGTGGATGCTGAACTAAACCACCTTGGGACCTTGGGACTTCCTGCCCTTGCTGGGGAGGAGATAGGGATATGGGGAGAAGAGAGAGTGACTAGGAGGGGCCGGAGGGGGAAGGGAGTTTGAACAAGGGAATACATGGATAAAAAATGAGACTTTATTCAAAAATTTAAAAAGAGAAAATTAAAAAAAGTGTTTTTCTTACATGAAAAGTTGTCATTTCTATTACAATTGAACCTACTTTATAGGTATAAAAAAGATACAAGGATCATATTTCTATTCTTGATTTTGACTCAAAAATTCAGCAGCATTGCTGAAGGATCAAAGAAAATGCATATTTGTAGTTCCTGCTTGTGATGATATATTGGGTATCAAAGTTTGCCCAAAGATCAGAGGACAGAGCCAGCCACAAAGTTAGCCATAGATGTCAGACAGAGGTGGCACATGCCTTCAATCCTAGCACTCCAGAGGCAGAGGCAGAGATCCCCCTGGATCTCGGTGAGATCAAGGATACACTAGGCTACTAGAAATTAATCTAATCTAAAAGAGAAACAGAGTCTTTTTCTGTTTGACACACACCTTTTATCTCAGCACTTGGGATCACACACCCTTAATATTAGTGCTAGGAAGGTTGAGATAGGAAAAGATATGGCTGGGCAGAGAAAGGAATACAAGACAGGAGTTTGCCCTTGATCTTTCCTGAGCTTCCTATTCTTTCCCTTTCAGCTAGGACTCAGAGGCATTCAGTCTTAAGGATTCCTGGAGACAGGACCTCCCCTTTAGGCCTGAGACTTCAGCAATGTTGAGAAGTTTCTCTAGTGACTTGTTCCTCAGCTTCTCTGATCTTTAATCATCTATTTTACATCTGACCTCATTTCCCCCTCCCTTCTCTTTCCCCATTCCCTTCTCTCACTTCCACCATTATTTTCTTGATAGCTTTTTTCTGGACATATTGCATATGGTTCCTTAAACATGTATTGCAAACCTCTACTGTCAGACACTTCTGTGGGTTGGAGAATGAACACCTTCATGCATCCATCACCAACATCTGAAAGCAAAACAGAGTCATATTCAAGACTCAAATGCTTCCTCTTCACAATCAAACACTCACCTCACCTTAATTCCTGCAAATACCTATCTGTTTTTGTCCCTGTAGATGGCTTTTCTAGAATGTTACATCAAAGTGTGACAGTACTAGAAGATTTCTCTCTCTCAGCAATTTTTTATAAAATGCCAAGACTGACAGAGCCTTAGATTAATGTGTGTTATTATCTCAAATACAATAAACTCAAGCTCATAAAAATTTAAACAAGCATAACAAAACTTATCTTTCTTGCAGAAATGTGCTTGCTAAAGGGTAATGGAATGCAACATACAAAAAGTAAGATTATTAAATAAAATGTTTTATTTAATTGTTGTATATAATGTTACCATAACTACCAGCAGTAGCTAATTAGAATATAACATTTGCTATTAGATATTTTTACATTTGTGAAAAAATAGTTAGAAGGTACATGTTAATATGCATTACATATCATATTTTATTGACATAATTATTTACATTGGAAGACAAAACTGTGTAAATAAATAGCTGGGCATCATGGATCTTGCCTCTAACTCCACCACTTAGGTTGTGAAGGAAGGATGACAAGGCGTTCAAGGTCCTTGTCTTCTGGTATATAGTAGGGTCAAGATCATCCTGAGCTGAATAGCACACTGCCTCAACAAATAAACAACAAAGAATAATGTGATCAAATATAAATATATACTGTGTTCTGCAGCAGACAGTATAAGCTTCCTAGGAAAGCTTTAATATGTTCATATGGTATTTTTCCAGAATGATATCAATAAATGATAGTTAAATAGTAAATAGATAATTGCAACTGATTAATATGGATTAAGGAAATACAGTTTCAAAAGAAATGGATGTAAATAAGAAGTGCTCCAAAACTCATTTGCACTTTGGAAATTAAATAATCAGAACTCATGGCTAGTTTTTCTTTAGAGGGTTTTCAGATCTCAAATGAAATGCATGGAAGAATGTGCATCCTCTTTGTGTCTGTTTTTATGACTTCAGATAACCAAAGTTAAGAACTAGATAACTGTACATAATATTAAGAAATGATTTTATTTCTGAATAAAAATCAAGAAACTTTCCGTGATAAAGCCATTAAAAAATTATGGAAGAGGTTTATTCAATGTTTCCACATGGATCTGAAATATTCTTTGAAATAAATTATAGTACCAATGAAGGCCTCAAGCTATCTACAAATGGCCAAGATCCATCTATCATATTAGATATTTCATAAATATACTTCATGCATTTCACTAAGTAATATCTTAGTGATGAATAAAAATCCCCTATATATGAAACAAGACAAATACTCCAAAATCGAGAAAGAGAATTTGTCTTATTTGCATGCTAGTAAACTTGGCTTTAGTGCTTACCTTCCTAGCTGCTATGACAAATTCCAGTCTATGCTAATTTTTTACTTCCTCGTTTTATTACCTAGACAGTTGATAGTTAAACTTTAAGATGCATGTAATGTATTTATAACACATTTTAACGTTAGCTGTTATTTTTAATAACTGTGTCAGTTTTAGAGTTTTAGAGCATTCTTTGATTTTTCTCATTATACATCATAATTTTATAGACCTTAAAAAGATATGATTGAATGTCCAACAGTATGTATTGAAACGTTGAATGCTGACTACTATTTATTTATTCATTCATTCATTCATTCATTCATTTGTTTGTTTGTTTGTTTATTGTGTGTATCCCTGTAGCTATCCATTCAAGTTGTACTGGAAAACATTTAAAATTCATGGAAACAATTAGTCTGGCATTTTTTTTTTAATTGTAAATAGGAAAAAAGATAAAAGCATTAGATTCAACCATTGGGGAAAGACTTCTTGTGCATCCTGTCCAATGCTCCACAAAATAGGTAATTTTATATTATTAATAGTATCAAATAAATACATTTCATCACATTTTATGTCTCAAGATCAATATTTGCTCTCACTTCCTGAATGGTTTTTTCCTGCCCTTAGGACCTTATCTTATTGATACTTATGATCACCTCTGCTTTTTGTTTCTTCATGCTATGGATTTCATCATCCTTAGACTTGTTGATCACCTCAGCTCAGAAAATCTACTGGACTCCTCCTACATCATGGACTGAAAATGCTCAAGCTTCAGTTGCAGGGCTCACATAATGCGCTTTCATTACTCACTGCCCAACATCTTAAAGTTTTCTCAGCAGGAAATCTAATGTTACTATTGTGTTTCCTCCCTCTAAAATACTAATTGATTTCAAGCTGAATGGAGTTTAATTTTATATAACAATTAGTAATTGTTATATTATAAAATACTTCATGGGGACCTAATTTCTTATAAAGTTAATTTCCATTCCAGTGTCAGAGTACATACAATAACTCAGTTTCCCATAATGACTCAAGAGACTTTTATAACTGGCTGATTAAAAGAATCTCAGTGATTCAGCTACTCTAGAGTTCAAATGAGTTCATTTTTGACCTTGCTTTATCCTTAATGACCATGGAACTAGTGTGATTAACCACTGGAGGAAAATTGATTATCTTGCCAATGTAGGCTGCTTCTGCTAGCAGGAGGCACATGATATGATAATGAAGCCACTTGTTGACTAATTCAAGGATGACACCGGATTTTCTCAAGATACTGTTTGATTGCTTTTACTGTGCTGTGTTTGAATTCTGACTTGAAAATGTATTTAAGTGCTTTCAGAAATAAACTTGAGGTATTTGTGGTTTCATACAATGGGATCCTCTCAGTTTCTTCACTGCATGCTTGTGTTTCTTCAGCTCAATGCCTGTCTCTTTCGACCTCAGTGACTTGTTGGCAGGATCTGACATTCAAGTTAAAATTCTAGGGTTATTAGGAATAAACATAGTCTGAATAATCTTAACAAGCCTATGTAGAGGCGCTGGCACTCCATTCTGGTAGAACTGAGAAGTGTGGTAAATGTACCTGGTACATGTTCAGATGTTTTAAAGTACCCATGGGACAGGAGAAGAAAGGTCAGTCATTTGGAGAGGCATGAGATAAGCAGGTAAGCATGAGGACCTACTTTTAGATCCCCAGAGCATACAAGAAGTATAAACAGTGTGGTTTCATTTTAATTACTATTTTCAATTTGTCATTTGAGCAACATTATAATAATGCTGCCTATTCTATTCAAAGCAGTTATATGTCAAATAGTTTCATTTATATAATAGTATTTTTAACCATTTAGTTACCCATTTTTGCTGCTGTTCTTGATGTTTTGTATTTATTTTAATTTTGTGGAAAATTAAATTGAATTTAACTGAAACAAGTGTCTCCTCTTGTCCCAAAGAAGATGACTGATGATTCTCAGAAGAGGGAAAGTCAAGGAGGAATCAAACTTTTTCACACCTATGACTTTTGTCTGGCTTCTATTTTGTTAATAGGTCCTATTATATGTTATTTGATGTTAATTGAACAAAATTTTTAAAAGTAATAAAGATTACATATTCTATAGTAAATGTATATTGATAATATATTTTTCCTGAGGCTCTATAAAAAGATAGTTTGGCTAATTTTATTTTAAAGTTTTATTAATATATTAGGTAAATGTTAAAGTTCAAATATATGGATTGCAATCAGAACACATGACCTGAGTGTCTATGTACAAGCAACGTAAATATATAAACAGAAACCTAATTCTTAAAACAATTGCTGTAATATCACCTAGGTTGAAAACTAGAAGCTAAGTTAAAGTGGTATAGAGAATATATTATTTGAGAAAAGTTTATTCAGGAACATAATGAAGTTGTTTGAAAGGCAACACATAGCTGATATTTATGAATGCGGGTCCCAGTCTGTGTTTTCAGTAAAATTAAAATTACATGACTTCACCTCTAGCATCCAAGTCTTTAGAATATTTATACTCAATTGATTAGTTGTAAGGAAGGCCAAAACTTATGTTAGAAATGTCAGGAGACTAGGAAAATTCTAAGAGATGACCATAGGGAAAAGAAAGTGAGTGAAAACTATTGCAAAGAAATAATTGATTTTTAAAAGAAAAACAAGTCAACCCATTCAGGTTGCTGAGTTAAATTCCCCGCTAATGCCTGCTCTTTGAAAAAGTACAGCTTATTGTTGTGAGTGTAGCTCTATGGTGAGCTCTTGCCAAGAATTATGTGAGGTCTAAGTTTGAACCTCAATAGCACAATCAAAAGAGAAATTTAAAAAAATCGTGAATGTAGAAAGCTACAAATTTAGTAAAAATTACAAAATCCTAGATTTCAGGAAACATGGAATAGTAAAGGCAAAGCATTTTGAACACAGACCCTGAGATTTTATTCTACAAAGGTCTCAATTCTTTTGGACATCAGTTCTTAGCACAGAACACTTCTGCCCCCTTCTGGACAATTATTAACTTTCTCAGAAAATTTTAGTTGGTAAAATAGGGGAGGATTCTATTGTAGGACTGACAGATTTAGTAAATAAAACTATAGAAGTTGTATTTTTCATTTTAAAGAAAATAATGCAATTTTATATGTACACCTTGATTTTAGTAAAATATAAATACAGAATGGAGGAATAAGTTTAAAATAAATGGCCTCTAAAATAGGATAAATAAACAATGCCAACAATTCATTGCTTATCTAAGATTTAAATGGAGTTGAGTATTCTATTCTAATCTTCTAACTGTACCAGAAATGTTATTTTCAGTTCAGGGGTTTGGGGTTCAGAAAAGAAGCCCAGAGAGATGGAGGGAGGAGCAGAAGCACAAGGAAGAAGAGGAAAGCCAGAGAGAGAGGAGAAAAGGAGTGCCCCCCCCGCCACTGTCCAGGGCCAGGAGAGAGAAGCCACATGCAGAAGCTGACTGCACTGTAATTCCCCTCCATGCTATGTATCCACCAGATGCTACCAGCAGACAGTAGTTGGTCCACTAGCTCTTTGCCACTAATGATGTTTATAACTGTAAGATACAGAATCCCAAGTTTTCTGAGAAGCAACCTGCAAACCTCATTGGTCTATTACATTCTGTGTTCTTATCCATCAGCCCAATTGGAATGTTACCAGTTACTGCAGGTCTTCTTCATCACTGAGGAGAGAGAATGGATTAAATCAGAGGCTTGAAAATTGGTTCCAAGCCCAGATGGGAAACTCCCCACCAATGCAGACATTATAAGTGCTAGTTTCCCCTTGACATGATCCAGCTAGGATTTCAATATGTAGGTAAATAAAGAGAGGCTGAAAGTCTACCAACAAACTTTAATTGGGGGGGGTCTGGGCTGCCACAAGGTAACCCACAAACATATCCAAAGTGAGTGAAGTATGTCAAGGAGGAAACACCAGGAGCTTACTTGGAAAGATGATAGAAGCATACAGAATCTACACACCTCTAGATCTAGAAGTACTAGAAAATAGATCTATAGTAAGTATGGCTTTTGTTAATCAAACTGCTCCTGACTTCAGCTGTAAGCTGCAAAATCTAGAAGGGTTTGAAGGTAAGAGTTTGGCTGAATTTGTTGCGATTACAGAGATGTTTAACAACAGAGAGACCCCAGAAGCTAGACAGACAAGGGACTAAAAGAAGAAAAGTATTCCTAAGGTTCAAGAAGCTGTCTCACATAAGCTGGCCTATGGATGAGGGAGAAGATATCTAACAATGAGACTAGAAATGGGTCCAAGTTACAGGGGGATCAATATGCCTACTGTAAAACATTGAGTCACTGGAAAAATAAATGTCCTGAATAACCAGGCTGGAAGGTGGAGCCAAGAGAGGCTTTAATAGAAGAGATGAATGAATGGAGAGGGGGTTTAGAGACCTTCCCTGAGTCTTGAGTAATACTCAAGAAGGAGGAAAAACCCATAGATATTTCTGGTAGACACTGGAGCACAATACTCAATCATAAAGCAAAATGGGCAAAGTGTCTCAAAAACATTCCCAGGTGCAAAGGGCAATGGGAATGAGCCACTATTCATGGACTACCTGAAGAACTGAAGACATAGAAAAGGGCCAGGTAACCTAATCTTTTATTGTCTTTCTTGACAATAAAAGAAAGAAAGACTGTATCCCTAACTGAGAAGAAACTTGCTAATCAAAATGGGAGAGCCAGGGTACTGTGTGTCAGCCAGGAAAGCTCAACTATGTCAGACTGAGTTGTTACCTGAGCTACATACTTGAGGGAGGCCAAGATGGTTATTGGCAGTAGGAAAGGAAACCATTCTAAGGATCCTAGGCCCAGCAACCAACTACAGGTAAGATAATTCCTAGAGTCTGCTAGAGTCTGCAGATTCTGGATACTTGGGTTTGCAGAAGAGGCATGACCCTTATAGATAGCAACAAGGGGAGTTACAACTCTTTTTGAATGGATCCCACAAATGGAAAATGCCTTTGATAAGATTAAAATAGCCCAATTAAATGTAATATCTGTCCTGGTTTTACTAAATGTTACTAAGCTCTTCCACTTGTCCATGATGAAAGAAAAGAAGTTGCTAAGTCAGCCCCTGAGGCCATGGAAAGGGACAGTAGCTTACCTGTCTAAAAGACTGGACCCAGTGGCCACTGGATGACCACTCTGCCTGCATATAATAGCAGCAATGACCCTACTGGTTAATTACACAAACAAATTGATGCTGGGGAAAAAACTAAAAATAACAACTCCTCATAATATTGAGGCAGTCACCTGGGAGAGCAACTTCACTGATGTAAAACTGGGCTTATATGTTACAAATACTTGCTGGTTTTAATAGACACCATTTTAAGATGGACTAAAGCTTTTTCAGCTAAAGATAAAATAACTGCCACAGTAGTCAAAAAATTATTATAAAAAGTTATGACAAGGTATAGCCCCCCTGTGTTCTTGGGCTCAGACAACAGGCCAGCACTCACCTCTCATGCAATGGAAAAATTAGTCAAAGCAGTGGGGATTACTTAGAAGCTTCATTATGCATATTATCCCCAAATTTATGAACAAAGATAATGTATGAATCCAACAAACTTCATATAAATTAACCCTTGAGGCTGGCGGTGACTAGATTTCTCTCCTCTTTTTTCTTTACCAGATTTGTGACTCTTCTTATACTTTGGGCTCAACCCCATTTGAGATGATATATGTTAGTCCTCCACCCATCCTGCCTATAGTTAAGACAGAACAGTTAGCTGAATTTGATAATCAAAAATTTCTCTAATCCTTACAAGTTATTGCTCAGGTACTGCAACAGCTTTGGCCAAGGCTTCCTGAAAGGTATGAAAATGAGCTACCCCCATATTCCATGAATTCCAGGTAGGAAACTTGGTACTCATTAAATGATATGAGAAGGAGACTATAGAGCCAGTTTAGAAGGAACCACTCACTGCCATCCTGACCACTCTAATACCTGTCAAAGTAGACTGAGATCCCCACATAGATTCACCACTCCCATGTAAAACCTGTAGACCTGTACATAGACCCTGAGGACTACTCTCTAGAAGAAGCTAATCCTAGACTCTAGAGAGCTTTTGCTCCTCAACAGGACCCTCTTAAACTGAGTATACTACTTCAAAAGATTACTAATCTAATTAAAAAATGGCTATTCACACTCTTCTCAGTTTATGCTTGCTGGGACTCTCCCCTTTAACATTCTAGGCAGAGCTTGGACAGAGCAATCATAATGTCCAACAACCCGTTAATCTTACTTGGATTGTAACTATAACTAACACTGTGGAAATACTGGTCCAAACTCCACAGCTGGTACCTCTGGAGAGTTGGTTCCCCATCTGCTCTTGGACTTGGGGAGACTCTGAATTCCCTATCATTCTTGTGATAAGGACTACGATAGACATCCCATTTCTATGTTTGTCCTGGACATAACCTTAACAAACATCTGAAATTAACTTGAAGAAGAATGGACTACTACTTCTCTGCCTCCTGGAGCTGTATCCCATTATTAGAGAAAATCCCTAATGATGGGAACCTTATTACAAGGGCTGAAACAGGTATGCCAAAATGTGGGGGAGTTGAGTAGACACACTACAAAAATGCAAGATGCAGTCTGGTGACAATCATATTCATTGCCTATGGCAAAACAAAAAAAACAAAAACAACAATAACAAAAACCTAAAGACTGAGCTAAGTGGAAAATGTGGGGAATAAGGCTATATAACAGGGTGAGATTTGCCCCTAGTGATTAGGGAGCTTTATTGAATGCAACTGTTCATTGATTTCCCCTTACAGCCACCAAGATTTCCAAAACTCAATAAGGTATTGGCCCATACTTAACACAGATTCATTTCTCCTCCTAGGCCAAAGAATATGAGGGTCTCAGTGGTTACCAATATAAGCACAGATACAAATGTTCCTCCTGGCCCAGGGCCACTGAGACTCTTATCAAACACAATCTTGATGTCAAATGATGCAAAACCTGATCTTACTGATTGTTGGCTATGCCTGGACTGGATACTAAGCCTTCTTATTACAAAGGAATAGTCATTAAGAAAAATTATACTCTATGTTATGATTCACAAACTTATAGATGGCAGCAAAAAAAAAAAAAAACCAAGGAAGACTCACTTAGCTTATAATAACAGGAAATAGTCTCTATGTAGTGTAGTAGGACTGTTTTCTGTGTGTAAATAAAGTAACTGTTTTGGCCTATGGCAAGCACCATAGCAATAGGCAGGAAATCAAAGTAAAGACAGGTAGAAGTAGGGCGGAGTCAGTCACACTCCATCCAACCCCCCCTCCAGGAAGAACCATGTTAGAAATCCAGGTGAGCCATGGGCTGGGCTACGTGGCAGGTAAATTACTAGAAATGGATTGGTTTATGATGAAAGAGTTACCTAGCAATGTGCCTGAGACATAAGCCAAGCAGTATGAAATTAACATAAGCATCTGATTCATTTCTTTGGGGGATAAAAGCCTCCACAGGCAAAGTCCAAAATTCTGGTCCAAATGGGTCTGGAAATCTTTTATAACAATATAGGCCACCCTTCCTATGACTATATGTACTTACGTAACCTCATCCAAAAATTGATGGAGCCTAGTTATCTGATCCTACCTGATGACACCTGGTGGACATGCACATCCGGTCTGAATCCTTGTGTTAATATTCAGATTCTAAACCAAACTAGAGATTTCAGTGTCCTAGTTGAACTGGTTCCCCAAATAGCCTCTTAACCAGATGATACAATCTTTTATCAATCAGAGAAATTACCAAGATGGGGAAAAAGATAGATGGTCACAGCTGTCTTAATCTCTATACTCCTAGGTGTTAATAAAGCAGGAGCTATAGGAACTGGGACTTCAGCTATAATACTACAAGATTAAAACTACAGAACCTTAAGATTGGCAATAGATGTAGCCTTGACTGCCTTAGAAAAATCTATTGAACATCTAGAAGAGTCTGTCTCTTCCCTAGCTGAAATATTTCTCCACAATATAAAAGGATTAGACATACTTTTCCTCCAACAAGGGGATTTACTCAAGGCCCTGGGGGAACAGTGCTGTTTCTATGGTAACTATTCCGGAGTTATTAAGGATTCTATGACAATGCTTAAAAAATGACCACAAAATAGACAATGAGAAAGGCAAAAAGAAATGAGCAATGGTATGAATCCCTGTGTAGTTGGTCACCCTGGTTAACTAGTCTTTGTTCAGCCATAACAGGAACCATAGTCCTTTTTGTTATAGTTTCAGTGTGTGGGCTCTCTGTTATTAATGCCTTTGTCAAATTTGTTAAAAAAAATAGGCCTCTGCAGGATGGCTAATGGTCCGAAAACAATAATACCAACTTGTTGATCTGTTGAAAACATTTCCATGACTCGAGATGGTAAACTACCTAAGGACACAGGAGAAGATATAAAGGCCAGGCAAATACCTAGACACATAGGTCTAAAAACTAGGCCTCACTGGACCCCACTTCCTGGTTATCAAGAACAAAAGGCCATTAATGGCTAAAGCACCAGATAACAGGGACAAGAGGAACAGCAAGTACACAAGCCTAAACAAATAGCCCAAAGACAAAGACTAAAGCACATCCAGGCTTCTCCAAAATAAGCAGCTATAACCTTGACCAGGTCCCAGCTAACTTTTACTCAATAGATATTAGTAACAATGATCGCCACCCACACAAACCAATTATTCCTACAATGAGTTAACTTTCTTAGACATTCCCCAAAATTAGGTTTTAAAAGACTCATCACCTCTTCCCTGGTGTCACCACCATTCTGCCTTTGGGCTGGTTAGATGGCCACAACATACTGGAACAATAAAAACGTTCTTGCCCATTGCATACACAGAAGATAGTTTTTTTATGGAACTTCTCCAGGACTGTAGCACTCTGCTTCAAAAGCCTGCAGAATGTTAATGATTCTAATGTGTTTCAAAAGTGTAAGTGGCAAAGAAGTTTCTAAGAATCATAATCTCTTCTAATTAAAGATGATTTTACACACACATACACACAACTGAATTCATTTAGCATTGTTCACTCATTTATATGTGGGTTTACAGTTGACAATTTTGGATTAGAAAATGACACAACCCAGGAAAAAACTGGTTCTTCTTCCTTCCATAGGAAGCTTTTGTCTGCCTATATTTCTTCACCTAGTGTTATTGTGGAATTCTATAAATAGAGTACACTAATCAATGAAATTTTTAAAATGATAAGAAAACTTATAATTAAAGTCTCCTCTGAGACTAAGTAAATTTTTGGCACAAACTCCTGAATAACCAAACACAAGTTACATACATTTAACATAGGATGAACAGAATGAATATTCTCATTCTAAAAGGAAGTGAGTGATGAGAGCATGGTAGGGTAAGAGTGAAGAAAGGGAACATATAGAAATTTATCAAATCCTACAGCTCCATCCTGGTTACTTGGAATTTGAAATGGAATCATGTGGTCTCTGGTCTCATGTTGTCATCATCTGGACTTCAAAGAATGTAACTCTGCTTCTTCAGCCCTTTTCCTACAGGAAGCAGAGTCTCTCACTTGGCCTGACTCCCCTGCTTCCTAAATCTTTCTGAGTCAGAAATTGCATGCTTTTGGCATCTTCAGCCTCCTGGGATTTTGATTGTAACTTCACTTTCCCAGTTCCATGCAATGGCCTCCCAGGGCCTCCATCCATAGATTCCAACATGGGTACATTTCCTGACCTCATTGTCTTTCTAAAATGGTACACAACTAACTCTTTAGTCTTACATCTTTTATGCCTACAAATTTAGTACAGCTTGGAGAACACTGATAGGTTCTGCTGCAGTTCAAAATGTATCCTGGCCTCTTTGGACCACATATGTTGCTAATTTTATATAGCTAGATCTACAATATTTTTTATTCACTGATCTTTGAAAATCAATATCAAACTTTATATAAAAAGCAAAAGATTCAGAATAGATTAAAAAAACCCATACAGTAATAAAAAGTAATAAGACTTCTCTTTTCTCTAAAGTACATGTAACATAAAAAATAAAATCTGAAGCTTTTCAAGCTAGGTTAGGGTCAGCTACAGATAAAGAAAGCACAGCAAGTCACAGCTAATGCCCATGGATGCACTATGGCCACTACAAATTTCTGCTAAGCAACCCTTCTACAGAAAAACTAGAAGATTTGTTTTGTTTTGTTGTGTGTGTGTATGTGTTTTAAATCACTTTATTCACCCATCATCTTTCAATGAAAACAGGATGTTTTTGCTTAAAGCACACAAATGAGTGAGTACATCCCCTGCTTGTCCATCTGAGTTTGTGAGACCTTGATCAGGAGGATATTCTCTAAATCCATCCATTTGCCTGTAAATTTTAGTATATCATTTTTCCTAACTACTCCATTGTGTAAATGTACTACAATTGGTTAATCCATTCCTCAGTTGAGGGGCATCTAGGTTGTTTCCAGGTTGTTGCTATTATAAATAATGCTGCTATGAACATAGCTGAGCTAATGCTTTTGGGGTATGAATGTGTTTTTAGGGTATATACCCAGAAGTGGTATTGCATTCCAGATGGCTGAACTAGTTTCTCCTCCCACAAAGAATGGAGGGGTGTTCCCCTTGCTCTGCATCTTCTCCAGCATAGACTGTCATTTGTGTTTTTGATCTTAGCCATTCTGACAGGTATAAGGTGGTATCTCAAAGTTGTTTTGATTTGCATTTCTCTGATGGCTAAAGTTGTTGAGCACATTTTCAAGTGCCTTTCAGCCATTTGTAATTATTCTGTTGAGAATTCCCTTTTTAGTTCTGAACTCCATTTTGTGATTGGGTTATTAAGGGTTTTCAGCTCTAGTTTATTGAGTTCTCAATATATTTCAGAGATCAGTCCTCTGTCACTTGTATGACTGGTGAAAATCCTTTTCCATTCTGTAGGTTCTTGATTTGTTTTAATGACTGTGTCTGTTGCCTTAAAGAAACATCTCAGAGTCAGGAGATCTCACTTATTGATTGTTGTTCTTAATGTCTGTGCTACTGGTGCGACCTATGCCAATGCATTGGAGGGTATTTTCCACTTTCTTTTCTATCAAGTTCAGCAAAGATGGTTTAATGTTGAGGTCTTTGATCCATTTGGATCTGAGTTTGGTGCAGGGTGATAGGCTTGGATCTATTTGTATTTTTGTACATACTGCCATCGAGGTATGCCAACACAATTTGTTGAACATATGATATTTTTTATTGAATATTTTCTACCTCTTTGTCAAAAATCATGTATTCATAGGTGTGTGGACTAATGTCTGGGTCTTCAGTTAGATTCCATTGATCCACAAGTCTGTTTTTATGCCAGTACCAGGCTGTTTTTATTATTGTAGCTCTATAGTATAACTTGAAGTCAGTGATGGTGATGCCTCCTGAGGTTCTTTTGTTGGGCAAAATTCTTTTGGCAATCCTGGCTTTCCTGTTATTCTGAAGGAAATTTACTATTTTTCTTTCAAGATCAGTAAAAAAATGTTTTTGCCACTAATAAAAGGGTACCTATCTATGTAAAAGAAACACTACTGTAGCTTAAACCCCACAACAAATGTCACACTCTAATAGTGAGAGACTTCAATACCCCACTTTCACCCTTGGATAGATTAACTAGACAGAAACTCAACAGAGAGATAAGGAGTCAAACAGTATTATGATGCAAATGGATTTAGTAGATATTTACAGAATCTTTCATCCAAACACAAAGAAATATACATATTTCTGAGCTTCCCATGGAACTTTCTCTAAAATTGACCACATACTTGGTCATAAAGTAAATATCAACAGATACAAAAAAATAGATAAACTCCTTGTATCATATCAGACTACCATGGTCTAAAGTTAGAGTTCAACAACATCAAAAATCACAGAAAGCCTACCAAATAATGGAAACTAAAATCACTCAACTCAACCACCTCTGGGATAAGGAAGAATTTAAGAAAATAATCAAAGACTTCCTAGAATCTAATGAAAATGAATCCACAACATATACAAACTTTCGGAACACAATGAAAGCAGTCTTAAGTGGAAAATTCATAGTGCTAGATGCCTATATAAAAAACCTAGAGAAATCCTACATAAGAGAACTAACAGTGGCCAGGGAAAATTGTGTTCCAGTCTGATTCCAGTTCTGGGACCAGGTGCTGTCTGTGGAGTGTGTCCCCACACATTCTGTAGCAGACAGAGATAAACTCTGACTGCGAGGGTCCCCTAGCTGATGCTGTGGGAATTTGCATGGCCACCCCACCTCCAACTGAGCAAACAGAGAAGGACTGAGGACTCTGAAAGACAGACTCAGACTCCGCCCAAATGTGAGGTGCACTCAGCAGGCCCTAGCATCAGAATCCCTGCCAGGGAAAATTGTGTTTCAGTCGGGTTCAGGTTCCGGGACAGTGTGTTGTCTGTGGAACATATCTCCACACACTCTGTAGCAGACAGAGATAAACTTTGGTTGTCAGGGTCCCCCCAGGTTCTGCTAAGGGAACTCGCATTGCCACCCTGGCTCCAAGTGCTCAAACAGAGAAGGATTGAAGACTTGAAACTTGGTCCCCTGCCCAGAGCAGAGTTAGAGATTGAGCAGACCTTTTGCTTGGGGGTGACAGGAAATACACAAGCCGGAGTGCCACAACTGACCAGGAGCCACCTAATCGTGAACCACTGAAGCCATGGGAACACCAGTGCAAGAATTTACATAATAACATAAAGAACAACAAGGTAACTCCAGAAGAAAGTGGCAATCCTAGAATTACAAGATCTGAAATGAGCAATGAAAAGGAAACAGAAGGAAGCAACACCAAAAATCCCTATATGATGTTCATCAAAACTCTCAAAGAAGACATGAAAAATTGCCTTAAAGAAATAGAAGAAAATACAAACAAAAAATTGGAAGAGATGAACAAATCTATAAAAGTAAACAAAGAAAAAGTAAATCAAAAATTAAAGAAACATGCCTGGAACTAAAAACTGAAATAGAAGCAATAAATGAATACCCTAAAGAGGCACATTCACACTCCAAAGGTATTAGCTCAACTATGTTCATAGCAGCATTATTTGTAATAGCAAGAACCTGGAAACAACCTAGATGTCCCTCAACTGAAGAATGGATTAAAAAACTGTGGTACATCTACACAATGAACTACTACTCAGCAGTAAGAAAAAATGATATACTAAAATTTGCAGGCAAATGAATGGATTTGGAGAATATCATCTTGAGCGAGGTATCACAATCTCAGAAAGATAAGCAGGGGATGTACTCACTCATTAGTGGTCTCTAAACAAACAAACAAGAAAAAAAGCCAAGCATGCCCAAGCAGCAAACCACAACCACTGAACAGCTGGGGATCTGAAACACCTTGGACTGACCCTTCAGATCCCTCTCCAACTATAGGAACACCTGACTCACTCTTGAGGGAGGGGGGACAAAACTGGATTTGCCAGGAGTGGAGACTGATCCAAGCATTATTGGGTCAGTGGGACCATAGGACTGTCTGCTCCCTGCCCAGGGAGGGGATAGGGAGTTGCAGAAAAGAAAAAATGACCTGATGTGGTGGGAGGGGGAAGGGACCTTGAATAAGGATATACAGGGATGGAAAAAAAATTCAGAGGGAAAGCTGAACACAAAGTAAATATATGTGTAGCAATCTTATTTGCATTATTACCCTTGATAAGTCATGCTTATGATTTTTATATTCTTTATAGTTATTGTTAACTTCTCAGCATTTTAAATACATTTTACTGTTTTTCTTGATAAATACAAAATAAATAAAGAAAAAAAGGCACAAAATGAGGCAAAGATGGAAATAGAAAACCTGAAGAAAAAACCTGGAACCACCACAGATACAAGCATAACCTGCAAAGTTGAAGAGATGGAAGATAGAATCTCTGAAGTGGAAGACTCAGTAGCTCAAATAGATATATCTGTCAAAGAAAATACTAAAACCAAAAATCCATAACTCAAAATGTTAAGGAAATCTGGGACACCATCAAAAGACCTAACTTGAGAATAATAGGAATAGAAGAAGCAAAAAAACATCAGCTCAAAGGAACAGATAATGTTTTCAATAAAATCATAGAAGAAAACTTCCCTAACCTGAAGACGGAAATGCCTATAAAGATAAAAGAAGCTTACAGAACACCAAATAGATATGATCCCCAAAAAAGTCAGCGCGCCACATTATAATCAAGCCACAAAACATACAGAACAAAGAAAAAATTTTAAGAGCCGCAAAAGAAAAGGGCCAACTTCCATATAAAGGCAGAACCATCACAATAACACCTGACTATTCAATGGAAATGATGGGAGCTAGAAGGGCTTTGTCAGAAGTTATACAGACGCTAAAAGAGCATGGCTGCCAAACTACAATACTTTACCCTGCAAAATTATCAATCACCATAGATGGAGTAACAAGGTATTTCAGGACAAAGTCAGACTGAATCAATATCTATCTACCAATCCAGTGCTACAGAGAATATTAGAGGGAAAACTCCAATCTAAGGACCCCAGATATACCCACGAAATCACAAACAATCAATAAGTTCACAGAATTATACTCCAGAGAAAGGAAATACAAACAAGTTAGCACCAAAAATGGCAGGAAATATCAATTGGTGGTCACTAATATCCCTTAAAATCAATGGACTCAACACTCCTATAAAATGTCACACACTAACAAGATGGATACAACAACAGAAGCCATCCTTCTGTTGCCTATAAGAAACATACCTCAACTGCAAAGACAGAAACAGGCTTAGAGTAAAGGATTGGGAAAAGATTTTCCAGTCAAATGGTCCTAAGAAACAAGCGGGGGTTGCAATCCTAATATCTAACAAAGTAGACTTTAAGCTAAAAGCAATTAAAAGGGACCAAGCTAGTTATTACTTATTCATCACAGGAAAAATTGGTCAAGAGGAGATATCAATCCTGAATATTTATGCCAATAATATAAGGCCACCTATCTATGTAAAAGAAACACTGCTAAAGCTTGAACCCACATCAATTTTTTTACCCTAATAGGGGGAGACTTCAATAACCCACTTTCAACCCTGGATAGATCAACCAGATAGAGACTCAACAGAGAAATAAGGAGTCTAAAAGAGGTTATGATGCAAATACATTTAATAGATATCTACAGAAGCTTCCACCCAAATTCAAAGGAATATACAAGTTTCTCAGCTCCTCATGGAACTTTCTCCAAAATTGACCACATAATTGGTCACAAAGGAAACATCAACAGATATGAAAGAATGGAAATAATCCCTTGTAACATATTGGACCACCAGGGCTTAAAGTTAGAGGTCAACAACATCAAAAATCAAAGAAAGCCTAACAACTCATGGAAACTAAACATCACTCAGCTGAACCATCTCTGGGTAAAGGAAGAAATTAAGAAAGAAATCAAAGTCTTCCTAGAATTTAATGAAAATGAATCCATAATGTATCCAAACTTGTGTGACACAATGAAAGCAGTCTTAAGAGGAAATTTCATAGTGCTAGATGCCTACATGAAAAACCTAGAGAAATCAGACACTAGAGACCTAACAGCTCAGCTGAAAGCCTTAGAATAATTAGAAGCAAACTCACCTAGTAGGAGTAGATGGCAGGAAATAATCAAACTTAGAGCTGAAATCAATACAATTGAAACAAAAAGAACAATACAAAGAATCAATGAATCTAAGAGTTGGTTCTTTGAGAAAGTTAACAAGATAGATAAGCCCTTAGCCAAAATAATCAAAAAACAGAGAGAGAGAGTGTTCAAATCAACAAATTCAGACATGAAAAGCAGGACATAACAACAGACCCCCAGGAAATACAGAGAATTATCAGATCAAACCTTGAAAGTCTGTATTCCACAAAAATGTAAAACCTAGAAGAAATGAACAGCTTTTTGGACAGGTACCATTAACCAAAATTAAATGAAGATCAGATTAATTACCTAAACAGGCCTATAACCCTTAAGAAATTTGAAGTTGTCAATAAAAGCATCCCCAAAAATAAAGGCCCTGATTCAGATGATTTCTGTGTCAAATTCTACCAGACATTCAAAGAAGAATTACTACCATTACTCCTCAAACTATTTCATACAGTAGAAACTGGAAGGAATATTGCCAAATTCCTTTTATGAGGCCACAATTACCCTAATACCCAAGCCACTCAAAGACACAAAAAAGACAGAGAATTACAGACCAATTTCCCTCATGAATATTGATGCTAAAATTCCCAAGAAAATTTTAGCAAACCATATGCAACAATGTAAAAAAAAATATCATCCAGCATGACCAAGTATGGTTCATCCCAGAAATGCTGGGCTGATTTTACATATGAAAAACTGTAAACGTGATCCATCACATAAACAAACTAAAAGAACAAAACTACATGATCATATCCTTAGATGCTGAAAAATCTTTTGAGAAAATCCAACACTCCCTTATGATAATGTCTCTGAAGGGATCAGGAATACAGGGACAATATCTCAATACAATAAAGGTGATCTACAAGTAGCCGACAGTCAGCATGAAACTTAATGGAGAAAATCTCAAAGCAATCCCACTAAAATCAGGAACTAAACAATGATGTCATATCTCCTCTTATCTATTCAATATAGTTCTCAAAGTTTTAGCTAAAGCAGTAAAAGAACAAAAGGAGATTAAGGGGATGCTAATCGGAAAAGAAGAAGTAAAAATATCTCTATTTCCAGATGATATGATTGTATACATAAGTGACCCACAAAATTCTTCCAAGGAACTGCTACAGCTGATAAACACCTTCAGCAATGTAGCAGGATACAAGATTAACTCAAAGAAATCAGTAACCCTTCTATACACTGAAGATAGAAGAGTTGAAAATGAAATAAGGGAAACATTACCCTTCATAAGAGCTGCAAATAGTATTAAATACCTTGGAGTAACTATAACCAAAGAAGTAACAGACCTATTTGACAAAAATTTTAAATCACTGAAGAAAGATATTGAAGAGGATATCAGAAAATGGAAAGCTCTCCCATGTTCCTGGGTAGGTAGGATCAACATAGGAAAAATGGGAATTCTACCAAAGGCAATCTACAGATTCAATGCACTGCCCATCAAAATCTCAACACAATGTTTTTGGACCTTGAAAGAACAATATTCAATTTCATTTGGAATAACAGGAAAGCCAGGATTGTCAAAACAATTTTACTCAACAAAAGAACCTCAGGAGGTATCACCATCCCTGACTCCAAGTTATAATATAGAGCTACAGTAATAAAAACAACCTGGTACTGGCATAAAAACAGACTTGTGGATCAATGAAATAGAACTGAGGATCCAGACATTAACTCAAAATATATGAACACCTGATCTTTGACAAAGGGGCCAAAATATTCAATGAAAAGAGATAGTATATTTAACAAATGGTGTTGGCATAACTGGATGGAAGTGTGTAGAAAAATGGAAATAGATCAGAACCTGCCCAAAACTCAAATCCAAGTGTATCAAAGACCTCAACATAAACCCAGCCACTTTGAACTTGATAGAAAACAAAGTGGGAAATACACTTCTGTGAATTGGCACAGGCGACAACTTCCTAAATATAACACCAGTGACACAGACACTAAGACCAACAATCAATAAGTGGGATCTCCTGAAGCTAAGAAGCTTCTGTAAATCCAAGGACACTGTCAATAGGACAAAACGATAGCCTACAGATTGGGAAAAGATTTTCACCAACCGTACAAGTCACAGAGGACTGATCTCTAATATATATAAAGAACTCAAGAATCTAGAGCCCAAAACCTTGAATAACCCTATCAAAAAATGGGATTCAGATCTGAAAAGGGAATTCTCAGCAGAAGAATTACGGATGGCTGAAAGGCACCTGAAAAAGTACTCATCATCTTTAGCCATCAGAGAAATGCAAATCAAAACAACTTTGAGATACCACCTGACACCTGTTAGATTGGCTAATATAAAAGACACAGAGGATAGCCTATGCTGGAGAGGATGCGAAGCAAGGGGAACACTCCTCCATTGTTGGTGAGAGTGTAAGCTTGTTCAGCCACTTTGGAATGCAGTATGGTGGTTTCTCAGAAAATTGAGACTCAATCTCCTCAAGAACCCAGCAATATCACTTATGGGTGTGTACACCTGCTCAACTATGTTCATAGCAGTGTTATTTGCAATAGTAAGAACCTGAAAACAACCTAGATGTTCCTAAGTTGAAGAATGGATTAACAAACTGTGGTACATCTTCACAATGGAGTACTACTCAGCAGTAAGAAAAAATGATATCCTAAAATTTGCAGGCAAATGGATGGACTTGGAGAATATCCTCCTGAGCGAGGTATCACAAACTCAGAAAGATAAGCAGGGGATGTACTCATTCATTAGTGGACTCTAAACAAACAAACAAAGAAACAAGAAAAAAGCAAATCATGCCCAAGCTGCAAACCACAACCACTGAACAGCTTGGGATCAGAAACACCCTGGACTGACTCTTTGGATCCCACTCCCCCTAGAGAAACCCCTGACTTACTCTTGAAGGAGGGGGAAGAAAACTGGATCTGCCAGGAGTGAGACTGAACTAAACAATATTGGGTCAGTGGGACCATGGGACTGCCTGCAGCCTGCCCAGGAAGGGGATGGGGAGTTTTGGAGAAGAAAGAATGACCTGATGTGGGGGAAGTGTGATGGGACCTTGAATAAGGATATACAAAGGTAGAAAGTGTGACTTCTTTGTTAATAATAGTAATAAGTTAATAAAAGAAAAAAAAGGAGAAAAAAGAGAACTTACTACACATCTCAAATAATTAGAAGCAAACTCACCTTGTAGAAGTATATGGCAGGAAACATTCAAACTTATACCTGAAATCAATACAATTGAAACAAAGAAAACAATATAAAGAATCAATGAATCAAAGAGTTGGTTCTTTGAGAAAGTCAACAAGATAGATAAAACCTTATCCAAATTAACCAAAAAGCAGAGAGAGAGAGAGAATATCCAAAGCAACAAAATCAGAAATGAGAAGGGGTACATAACAACAGACCCCTAGGAAACCCAGAGAATTTTCAGGTCATACTTTGAAAATTCTATACTCCACAAAAATGGAAATCTTTGAATAAATGGACAGCTTTCTCAACAGGTACCACTTATCAAAATTAAATCAAGATCAGATTAAAACCTAAACAGACTTATAACCCAAAAGAAAATTGAAACTGTCATTAAAAGTCTCCCAAATGAAAAAAAGCCCAGGTCTAGATGGTTTCAGTGCAGAATTCTTCCAGACAATCAAAGAAGAACTAATACTCATGCTCCTCAAACTTTTCCATACAGTTGAAAATGAAGGAATATTGCTAAACTCTCTTTATGAGTCCACAATAACCCTAATGCCCAAGCCACTCAAAGATACAATGAAGAAAGAAAATTACCAATCAAATTCTCTCATGAACTTTGATGCAAAAATTCTCAACAAAATACTGGCAAAGCAAATACAACAACATATAAAGAAAGTCCTCCACCATGATCAGGTAGGTTTCATCCCAGAAATGCAGGGATGGTTCAACATACAAAAAATTGTAAATATCATCCATCATATAAACAAACTGAAGGAAAAAAATCACATGATCATATCCTTAGATGCTGAAAAATCCTTTGACAAAATCCAATAATCCTTTATGATAAAAGTCCTGGAGAGATCAGGAATACAGGGAAAATACCTAAATATAATAAAGACAATTTACAAGAAGCTGATAGTCAACATCAAACTAAATGGAGAGAAACACAAAGCAATCCCACTAAAATCAGGAACTAGACAAGGATGTCCTCTCTCCCCTTATCTATTCAAATAGTTCTCAAAGTTTTAGCTAAAGCAAAAAGAAAACAAAAGGAGGTTAAGGGGATACATATTGGAAAAGAAGAAGTGAAACTATCTCTACTTGCAGATGTGCAATGTATACACAAGGGACCCACAAAATTCTACCAGCGAACTTCTACAGCTGATAAACTCTGTGGTGAGACTGTTCTGACTGCTTTCTGTATACAATTTTGTAAATAAAGAGCTGTTTTGGTTATTTTAGAGCACCATAGATGTGGGTAGAGAAATCAGAGTAGACACAGGTAGGAGGGCAGACTCAGTCCGTCTCCAGCCAGCAGTCAGAGAAGCAGCATGTACCAATACAGATATGGCCCATGGGCCATGGCCATGTGGCCAGGTATATTCACGAAATGGGTTGAATTAAGATGAAATATCTAGCTAGCAATGTGCCTGAATCATCGGCCAAACAGCATAAAATTAATATAAGCCTCTGAGTCATTTTTTTTTGGAGAGTAAAAGCTGCCGTGGTCAGGTCAGACCTCTGGCCCAAATGGAGCCAGAAATCTTTTACAACAGAACACCTTCAGCAATGTAGCAGGATACAAGATTAACTCAAAGAAATCAATAGCCCTCCTATACACTAAAGATAAAAGAGCTGAAAAAAGAAAAAAAGGGAAACATCACCCTTTATAATAGCTGCAAATAGCATTAAATACCTTGATGTAACTATAACCAAAAATATAACAGATCTGTTGACAAAAACTTTAAATCACTGAAGAAAGAAATTGAAGTGGATATCAGAAAATATTTGTAGTGGAGATTCAGATTACCCAGAGAAGCACTTGTGACATCAAGATGGGACATGGCCAGAATCGTTTGAGACCCTGGACCCAGACTTGCTCACTCTCTTGGTTCCTGTGACCTCCAGGAGAAGGTGGACTTTCCCCCACGCAGAGTGTATTTTCTCCTAGAAGTCTTCATGTATTTGTAAGTTCTTCCCCCATAAAAAAAATTAATTCATTGTATGGTTAATAGGGTGTGATTAATTATAGCTATAAATGTTTTAGTTGATTTTCTATTGCTGTGATAAAACACCATGGACAAAGCAACTTATGAAAGACAATATTTAATTTGGCTTATAGTTCTTCTGGGTTACAACCCATGATGTGTTTACTTAAAGGAGAAAGAAATTTCTTATATTATTAAGAGTTTGTCTTAGCAATTTTTGAGATATTTTTATTGATTGGAGTAAAATCACATGTTTATGTAATCATGCTTTTATGAAGAAGCAGAATTTTATCACTTGATACTATTTGCAGTACAACTATAGGCTGTCTGTTCACCAAACTTAGGAAGAATCAAAAGCTCAAAGTAATATTATATTTAATGTTAGCAGAAATAAAGAAATATGAATTAACTCTCATACAAAACAATCTTATGCCTTGTAGGAAAACCTTGAAAATACCCATTTCAATTCTTACCAGAAAAATTATATTTTCTCTTTACCTACCTTTTTTTTCTCCTATTACATTTTTAGTTTATATTTGTTGGGCCCTGGTAATGTACCCAGTAATGCTAAGATAACAATGTTTAAACTGTAGAAAATTAATATAGTTCCATCAGACAGACTGACAGATCTAATGACTATGAATCATGCATCATCCTGCAAAGCACAATATAATGGCCAGTAAGTCTTTAGATACAAAAACTTTTAAGAATTATTTTTTCTAAGCCTTAAGAATAAATTTTTATGCTATAATAAATATAAATGTTTTAGCTCTGAAGGAAAAATATGTCAAATGATTTTTAGGAATGATTATGAATGGAATTAGTTTTCAGTATTAAATGTACATCGTCATAGTATTCTTTTTGAAAACCTGCCATGTACTAAGAGAAGACCTTTATAAACATGACATTTTTGTGATCTAGAATCAGAAGTCCCACAACGTATCTTCTGACCTTCTATGTTGGTTTTGGCTGTTACAAAATGTCTGAGCTTCCGGAGAAGAAAAAAGAAGTTACTTGATGCCTAATCCCATCATATGCCATTATTTTTTATTGTTTTTTGAGAATTAATATAAAGCATTATATAAAAAGCAAAACATTCCAGCCAGCCAGAGAGCAGCAATGCGAACACTTTGTCTTGAGTCTGGCCTTGGTCCTAGAGGCTAGACAAAGAGAGACCTGCTGTCCCCTCCTGGAACTGGAGCCCTGGCACAACCCAGCAGCCTCTTCTCTGAGCTCATATTCCAGGCCAGCCAGGCCACCTGAGAGCCTTGTGGAGGTCTCTGTGGCCCCTACTCCAGCAAAGTCCTCTGCCCACGCCTGCCCATAGGCTCCACCCTCCCTCCACCTCCCCTTGTGCCCAGGTACACCATCACCTTGGGATGTTATTTATTCAGCTAGGCGGGGCTTGATCTAGCCCTGCCCCACCTGGACAGGGACTGTCCCCAAACCATTCATTTCTCCAGCCAGCCACCTATGTGAGAGAGCTCTTCCTAGTCCTTTTTTAAAGTCTCTTTTGCATTTTTTAAAAACCTAACTTTTTCAGCAGAGAAAGGGGAGCTGACAATCACTTTCTTCCCTTTAGTTTTGGTTTGTTTTGAAACCGTTTTGTTCTAATAGTTTATGCAGCGCTAAGTTCTCCGGGGAGCCTCACAGATCCAGTTTTAGGGAAGGGATTTGACTCAAAACTAACTGACCAATTCTTTGTCCTTTGTACCAAGAGAGTGATACATAGGACCCAGGAAATAAACACTGATGACTTGTGGAAAAAAAAAAAAAGCAAAACATTCAGGATAGATAACAACAACAACAAGAAGCTCATACAGTAATGAAACTTCTCTTTTCTCTAAAATACATGAAACGAAAAATAAAATCTAAAGCTTCTGAAGCCAAGTTAGGCTCAGTTATAGATGAAGAAAGCAGAGTAGGTCACAGCAAATGCTCACAGATGCACTATGGCTACCATAAATTTCGGCTAAGCAATCCTTATACAGATGAACCAGAAGGTTTTTTTTTTGTTTTGTTTCGTGTGTGTGTATGTGTGTGTGTGTGTGTGTGTGTGTGTGTGTGTGTGTGTGTGTATGTTTTAAATCACTTTATTCACCCATCATCTTCCAATGAAAAAAAAGAATGTTTTTGCCTAAAATCCACTAATGAGTGAATACATCTCCTGCTTATCCTTCTGGGTTTGTAAGACCTCACCAAGAAGGATATTCTCCAGATCCATCCATTTGCCTGCAAATTTTAGCATATTATTTTTTTCTTACTGCAGAGTAGTACTCCATTGTGTAGATGTACCATAGTTTGTTAATCCATTCTTTAGTTGGGGGACATCTAGGATGTTTCCAGGTTCTTTATTATTATTATTACGAATAATGCTGCTCTGAACATTGTTGAGCTAATGCTTTTGGGGTGCAAATGTGCATCTTTAGGGTGTAAGCCCAATAGTGGTATTGCTGCGTCCTTGGGGAGATTGATTCCTAGTTTTCTGAGAAACCACAATACTGCATTCCGGAGTGTCTGAACAAGTTTACACTCCCACCAACAATGGAGGAGTGTTCCCCTTGCTTCTCAGAACACAAAATATGTCACACAACCTAATCTTTAGAATGTTGTATTAAAAAAGTCAAAGTTGAAATAAGACAATATGGACAGAATATATTTCTTAAATAAGAAAGGAGAACTCCTAGTTCTGAAAGAAAAAATATTAATGCTCACCTTGAAGAAATATGAATTATCCACTAATCACCAGGATCCCTCTGATTAGAATAGCTGCACATCTTTTTCATATATACCTTCAGAAAATATAGAGGCAGTATATGATGCTCTGCATATCCTATTAAAGAGGCTGAACACAGAGCAGTCACATAATGTTCACAACACAGCATAGCATTGCTAAAATAATTCCTTAAAATGTCTCCTCCTGAAGCATGTTGACAATCCATTATTCCCTGGCACCTGATCTCTGGGAATGTAACTCCAGCTTTGAGGGATAGGCACAGATGACCCTCAGACAAAGAAATGAATGCAATTTAAAGGGATACAAATATATGCTTTGGTAGTCAATATTTTTGATTTCTAAAATTATATACATTGAATTTGAAGGAGTAGCAGATGTATCCTAAGCAAAAAAAAAAAAAAAAAAAATCACATGCAACATTATCAGATGTTAGCATGACTTATGAAAAACCTTTGTGGGTGTGTATCAAGAGGCATATGCATAATCTGCTTGATGGGGAATCCACATGGGAAAGGAGGAACATGATACATGGTTGAGATACTGGGCTTATATCTTTAGACATTTATAGAAAAATTAATTTTATTTCTGTCTGTCAAAATTCAAAAAACACTGTACATTATGTAGTTTATAATTAAAAAAAAAACATGCTCTCTTCTCTTAAATTAGAAGTAAATAAATAGTGTCAAAGCAATGGAAAATAACAACCTCTAGACACCAACTTACTTTTATGCTGGCCTTGAACAGAGCATTGTGACTGCCTTGTAGACCAATGATTACTTTCACAACAGTATAAAACTGGAGCTCATTCAATCTACCTAGTTAGCGAGATCATAAAACTAGTCACATAAAACTATCACATTGGTTTGGAGGATAAAACACTGGTCATTTATACTTAATGACCATTCTGTATTATAAATAACCATTTTGAGGATAGGTTACTAAAACATAAATATTCTAAAGTAGTTTGGGAACATATAGTTAGGGAACATCAAAATCATGTTAATACACAGGCAAGTGCATCATAATAATGTAACCAGAATCTGTAGGCAAATTAAAGAAAGAGATAGTTCTTCAGGCCATTGAGATAATTTCCAAATTTTACCACCAAAATTGTTTATTTATTTAAAGCTCACCATGGCATTTCCAATTCAGCTGACCTGTCATGATCTGGAACCATCAAGAGGCAGTCTACTTACTTTGGATGTATTCATTTTCCCCACATAACCTCATTTTATTGTTTCAAGCTATGTAGTGCTTGTGACCTTCATGTTCTGTTTACAATATGTATCACTCTTCGAGGAAAAGAAAGAAGCTGGACAAAGTGACACGTGGAATTGTTCCAAGCATCAAGCAAAAGAAAAAGGAGCTTGAGTTCTTTGCCTGCCTGGGCTGATTTAAAACATAAAAAGAAAAAGAAGTTGATAAGGCAAATAAAAATGGATAAAGGGATAAAACACATAGAGAGAACAAAAAGAGACCAAGGAAGTCAGAGAGACAAGGAAAGAGAGAGAGCGAGAGAACATGTCCTCATCTTCTTTGATCCTGTATTGAATCCTAGACCTCAAACACTTAAAATAAGACTGTATTTGGAAGTGGAACCTGTACTGATGTGATTAAGTAAAAATGAGCCAGTTTTGCCATCCCCAATCCAATGTAATTGTAAGTAGAAGAATATGAGGACATGAAAGGAAATACAAGATATCCGTGTGCAAAGAGCAAAGCTCAAGTGAGGGCACAGCATAGAGGTCAGCATCCGGAAGCAACACAGAAAACAACGGAAGGGACTGAATTTTCTGCATGCATCAAACTCTCTCGGTAATATTTTGGAAGCCATGCTCAGTTACTATGGGAGATTTTATTTTTTTAAGCTATAGAAGCCTGAAGTCTCTTGTTGACATGCTAACATTTACATATATATATACTACAAGGCAAATGGAATAAATGCTTGAGTGTGCCAACATACCATAAATTTCCATATGCCTGCTACTGTTTTGATTCTTGCTTCAACCCTACCCACCTTAATTGCTAGTCCCTCCCTTTCAGTTCTTTCACAACCTCAATTTTAATTGTATCTGGTAGGTTCCTAAGTTATACTTTCTTTCATAATACACTAATCTTTTTTAGACATTGCTGACACAGGAGAAGGTGAGGCAAAGGTCAGAGCTGAGAAAATTTTGGCAGAATGAATAGCTCTGTTGTATGACCAGTACACGTGTTCAAGCCCTCAATCTGGCTGGCTCAGACTCTGATCCCTACTTCCTGATCTTCCTTTCATACACAGATGTCTACCATAAGCCACCACTGCAAGACATTTCTCTATCATGTTCTCTTTTTACATAACATTTTAGGAAACCAGACATGTCATGGCACTAAGTAGATGGGCCACCCAGGATGAAGAAGAAGGAACATCTGTCTCTTCCATATAACCAGTGAACACTCACCAAGTGCCAATAAAATCTCACTTCAGAATCCATCTGTGACCATGCCAGAGAAAATGTTCTGGTCAGGTTCAAGGTTTCAGTTATCTATTGTAAACATAATTGCTGTGAGAACCTTACTATATTGGTCTGAACAAAGGTTAAAAGGATCCTCATGTGCCTTGGACAGGTCCCATTGTCAACAATTGGTGATGCTGACAGGATTTCTAGTGACAAGGCCACCTCTTACCAAGCTTCAAGCAAATTAGCATCATCCTTGCAAAATAATTAAATATATCTCATGAAAATATGAAATGATAGGAAAAAACCAATCTAGAACTTTAATAAAGAGAAAAAAACTGTTACCTGTTGTCTGACATTTTCTATTAAATATAATAAACAGTAAATTAAAAGACATCATCAAGCAATGCACATGGGCAAAATGCATTATTTTAAGAGACGCCTTGTTATCAAATATTTTAAAGTCAAAATTGAAGCAAGATATTAAAGAATAAAATAGATGTTCATTTAAGTGATAAAATAAATGCACTCTTTCAAAAAGCAAGCGAGCCAAATAGACATGATAAATAAAGGAGGGAATAATAGATTAAAAATGTAATCTATAACATACCAGGACAGAGTAGGAATGAATATCAGAATATTTTAGAAATACTTTCCTCTGTTGCACACCAGCCCAGGAATAAATTCAAATCTGATTGTAAATGACATATGCATAACATATTACAAAGAAACTAAGATCCCATGTGAGGCGATGGGCTACCTTATTCAGTTGTATAACCAGGGCTAATCAGCGTTCAGTGTTAGTAATTGAGAAACGAGCAAAATAATTGCCCCCAAACCAAAATATAATAATATGCAAGTAAGCCACAAGCCACGTGACAGGACAGATTAATAAAAATAAGTTAATTTATGAGAACTAGCTATCAATAATCCAAACCAGAAGCTAAACAGCTGATAATTAATATAGGCCTTTGTGTGATAATTTGGATTTAAGGGGCATTGGACCTACAAGTCCAAACCTCAGGGCTAGGCTAACACAGACAAGTCAAACACTTTTTACTGCTATAACCATTTCCTCAAAGATAAAATGCTCAAGCTCAGCCCCCAGAAACATTCTAGAAAAAAAGAAAAAATACAGATATCTGAAAGATACAAAGTGGCATGTATCATCAATTAAATTGTAATCTATTTTTCTGTGTTGCAGAATCCACTCTGTATTGGTTTTAATAACATAAAAGAATATAAATGCAAAGAGAGTGTTCAAGACCAAACATTTCTTCCAGCAAATGTTCCATTATTAAGAACGACTTATAGAATTTTAGGTAATATTATGGGCCACAGTAGGCTGAGGTAGCAAATGTTTCATAACTGACCACAGAGTCAAAAAGAAATGTCTTCTATACTGTAAAAACCATAGTTGAACATTATACACATGGGAATATATAAGTATAACTATTGCTGGAAATATTTAATTTTAATATATTACATAAGGATGAATATTTATTAAGGGTTGATATAAACACTCACTGATATAAATGGAACTGTAATATAATTTTTGGAGAGTGGAAATGTCTTACGATAGATGGTTTGTTCTTCTCTTAGAGAAAAGCAGGAACAAAGAGAAAGGGGAGTCTTGGTTCCTGGGTTTCAAATGATTCTGGCCATGCCTCATCAGGGTCTGGATTTTTTTAGGTATTTCTTGGGAAATCTCTGAATCCCACTACAAAAAGATTAATATTTATTAAAAAGTGATGCAAACACTCACTAATATATAAAACTTTAATATAATTTTTAAAGTTAAAAGGTCTTATGATAGATAGTTTAATCTTCTCCAAAAAATACCTCTAAAACACACAAACAAACAAGTCTTAAGTTCCCAAGTTTTCAACAATTGTTGCCATGCCTCTTTAATGCCTAAATTTTTTAAAGTCACTAACACTTTCTTAAATAACCTCTAAATCCCACTATATATAACTGCTGGACTTTGAGTGGAAATACAGACCCTAAATGTGAATCTTTTTAACTTTTGGCTAAAGGATTAACAACAGCAAACATGAGCATGTGTTCACAAACGTGTCACTCAGCTTTGAACACTGAATGGCCACGGTCATAATCTGCTAAATAGAATGATATTCACATAGGGATGGAAAAATTTAACTATCTAGATTGATTGTATGATATTGTTCCCTCAAACCCTGCCAGAGTTCCATTCCTCACCACATCCTGTTGAACTGCAATGCCAAAGAGGAGAGTTAGGAACACAACGCATCCTGTTTGATCAGGAACAAGGTTACCAGTTGGGGCTCAAAGGTGTCATTGTTTCATGACTCCTTATAGAGCCAGTGGCCTTGCTTCCCCCAGCACACACTTGGGAGCAACTCCAGAGCCTCTTCCAGGATGCTGGTGGTCCTGCTCACAGTGGCCTTGCTGGCCCTAAGCTCAGCTCAGGAATTAAATGAAGGTATGCAAGCTGGTGATTCTTGGTATGGGGTATAGATTCTGGGCAAGATGGGTATGAAGTTGGTGATTCTGTGTGGGATATAGAAAACCACCCAAACAGAAAGGAGGCAAGAGACCTAAAAAACAAAACAAAACATGACTGTAGAAATTTAAGTCAATTTAAAGACCCCTTGAGCCCTTACTCCTTTCCAAGGACCTGCAAGCTTTATCTATTTTTAACATGTAATTGAATCTAACATTTCAACTGGAGTAATGAAAAGGTGTGATTTGCTCTTACAGACACAACTCTGTAAGCTGCCAAAGGTTTATTGGAATCTGGGAAAATTTTGTGACTAAGTAATGAAAAAACAAAAGAGACAATATGTGAGAGAAGCCTTGTCTTATATATAGTGGATGCAGGACAAATGAAGGAAAGAAACACACATGTTGACCATTCCTCGGAAAAGGCTAAACCATTTATTTTAACTTCCAAAGTCTTGGTGTCTTCCTTGTCTTTGGAGATATCCAATAGAAATTGTCTTCTCTCAAACCTCAATCCCTCAGAACACATGGCAAGAGAAATTGACCTATACTATTGTTATTCAGATTTAAAGGCATTCTTCTGGACAACACAGTGGTGAACAGAAAGAATAGAAATTGACAGTCACTTTAGAGAAAAGGAGTCTTTGAGGTTTAATGTTGTTAGTTTCTCATCACTCAGCTTATCTAGTCTTACTCTCTGTACCCACACAGAATTCGTGGTTACTAACCGCAACACCAGAGAGCGACAACCAGCTTCAGGATTAGTCCAAACTTTCCCTGCTAATAGACAAAACCCTGACCCTCAAACAAAAGATGCTCACTCTCAGAAAACACTCAAGCGTCTGCCTCCTCCTCTTCCTCCTCCTCAACAACAGCCTCAGAGGCCCCAGAGGCTTCCTAACGCTCCTCAGCAGTCACTGCGGCCACCACAAAGGAATCCACAGCAACTACAAGTGCAATCTCAAGGACCATCTCAGCTTCAGGGATAACAGCTGCAAAGAAATAACAGGTAACCAGCAGGCACAAAGAGTTTAGGGATCTTCCCAAGGACAGTTTTATTAGAAATCAAGAAAGCATTGTCAAGTAGGAGTTCTTCTTCATTTGTTTCTACAAAACTTTTAAATTCCAGTATTTTTAGAAAAAAATAAATACAATTTTTAAACTTTAAACATATTTTGAAAGTGTACAGAGAGACTTGAATCTCATTTTATTAATACTCAGATATCCTGTGGTAGGCAGGAATATGTTCTTTTAAAGCTCTATAAGGTAATTCTTCATTAACAAGCATTGTGACCAAATTTTGTTTTGGACCATGATTGACCATCTTACTGTGTATTGGTTTGTAGAAAAAAAGCAATGTTCTCTGTAAGATCATCTGCCTCCATGCAGAGAATCAGCACTGGTTCATCTTACATTTCTGTCATCACTCTGTGCTTAGGACTGTCTTGTGGCAAAACTCAGTTAATAAACCTTATCTAGGTTTCTGTGTATGTATGCTCAATGTGCCTGTAGGTCTATGCATGTTTGAATATATATATATGTATATATATATATATATAATGGTGTGCATGATCCATGGCTTGCATGATAACCTTGGACATTAGTCTTCTGAATGCAACACACAATATTGAAATATAAATCTTTAATGAAAAAACTTTCTTACTTCTTTTTCACAATGGCTACTATTACTAATTCAATTGGAAAACTTTTAAAAATACTTGATTTTATATAAATATAGATAATCACCTTATATTAGTAATAGATTTATATTCAATTCTGTATGCTATAGATGTATAAAATAACTCAATTCTGGAGAAATTTACACATCAGTTCAAATAAATGTATATTTGAACATATATACATACATATATACATATATATGTGTATTTATATACACACAACTTCTGTGTTGTTGCTCTTGTTTTCAAAATTTGAGGGCATTGTTTTACTTTTTGAGGTTGTAATGTATTATATACTGTGGCAATGCCATGCTTTCCCTCAGCTTGTGATTAGACATTTTACATGTTTTAAGTATTTTACTAGTAACAAAATATACTTTGCACAATAGCTTTTTAAATACATCGTAGGATACAATGACTCAAAGTCATGAGACATTTTTCCAAAGCTGGAAAACAAACTACTCTTTCTTCATCTCATAAGAAACAGCGGAGGGCAAATCACATGAAGATGCAAAGCTAAAGTGAACACAAATAAATCAGGACACAAAGACAAGAAACAGGAAAGAAAGAGGAGGAGATGGTTGTCACCTGTGGCATTCACCAAAACAAGCTTAGGAACTATTTGTCACACTATCCTTATAACCTTTTTCTGTGTTTCTTTCAGAAAGTGAATGAAAAGATCCTGAGCTAAGAAGGCAATGTTCTTATGTCATTATCTTCACTATACCAATAAAATGATGAGCATACAACTTCTGACTGCTGCCTCTCTCTTTGGGTGTGAGCAGATCAAGGGCCTAGATTTTTTTTAAAAAAAAAAAAGGCAACTGACTCTTAAGACAGATTTTTTTAAACTATTTAATGAATTTTCAAGTGATATTTTTTTAAAGTAAAAAGTACGGAATAAAAGTGAGGAAATTTTATAGGCAAAGAAACTTTTAAGATTTTTCAAAGTAATTGATTCCATTTTCTTTGGATGTTAATGAGTTTGAGTCATGGAATTATTAATTCAGGTATCAACCCACAAGACAAATTATTCACTTATGGAGAGTCCCTTTGGGCAAAAACCAGGTGGTTACAGAGTCTGGAATGGTTGCTTCTGTCTGTAATTTTTCTCACATGTCACTACATTTCTTCACTAAAAATAACTATGGGTATGTCCCCACTGCTTAGTTATTTATCTCACACATATATTTTATCTATTGGACACATGTATATCTTTTAATGGTAAGAAATATCATCTGTTCTTAAGCTGTATAATTTTGATGAATAAAAATAATACTAGAATATTTTTCATAACTCAAACTAATAAGGAAAATTTACAATATTCTCAGCTACAAAGACAGTTGTTTCAAATCCAGAATAGATTAGTTGCTTCTGAAGATCCTTTGCACAAGAACAGATTTTTAGATGTCTGTTGAATCGAGGTCAGGCTCAAAGCAACTTTGGTAGACTTAGTTTTCCCAGCACTTGACATTATGCAGGTGCTCCCAAACTCAATTTATGATACAAGGTTCAAGGCTCAGACAACTAAGTATTTGTTGTTTAAGTCCTGAATTTCAGTGTCACTCCCTGTTGAGTTACCCAGTCACTGGCCTATCAGTATAACATTCCCATATATACATGAGAGGAACAGTGTGATACTCTCATTTGTGATCAGAATGGCTCTGAGCCTCAAAATATAACTCATATATTTTTGCTTAGAGTTTTACTGAGAAGGAGAATCTGATATGCAGAGAGAACTGTGTGAAATCTGTGTAAGAGAGCTTTGTGAAAGAGAGCTAGTAAATCTAGTAAAGAGTTGTTATGTAAAGAGCAGTATAGAGCTGTATGTAAAAAAGAGTTTGCAAAGAGACCTGTGTAGGAAGAAGAGTAGTTGTGTATAAGAAAAAAGAGAGCTCTGTAGAGAGATGGATCAGTAGCTGTATAAAGATATGTGTAGAAAGAGTTATGTGAAAGAGAGATGTGTGACAAAGAGAGATGTGTACAGAAGAGAGATGTATAAAATAGGAATGTGTGTTTAGAGAGATGTGGAACTATGTAGAAAAGTTATGTAACTGTGTATAGGAATGTGTATAAATGAGATGCATAGTTTTATAGAAGAAATGTGTAGCTGTGTGAAGATTGTAGTTGTGTGTAGAGAAAAATGTAGCTATATAGGTAGAGAAAGATTTTTCAAGAAAAAGAGAAAGGGAACATCAAAAAGTATGTGGGGTCTTTTTAATGCCCTGAAGATAGAAAACTCTATCCCTGGCCATATTCATGGATGTTTTTCATATCCTTGTGCTGCCAGAAGGCTGAGCCCATAAGGCAGCTTTAGATATTAGCCATTGTGACCTATATAAGATGGATTCTCATAGTCATTTGATTTGCATTTCCCTGATGTTTAAGAATGATAAATATTGTTAAGTGTTTCCTTTGAGATTTATCTGTTGAGAATTTTCTGATTAGGTCTGTACCCAAATTTTTAATTATATTATTTGTTTTTTATGTCTAGTTTCAGTTTTTATATATATTTTGGAAATCATATCTTTTGTTGGATATGGAGATGATGAATTTTTTCCATTCGTAGGCTGCCATTTTGTCCTATTGACAGTGTGCTTTGCCTTACAGAATCTTTTCAATTTCATGAGGTCGTTTTTGTTAATTGTTGATCTTAGTGTCTATGCTACTGGTATTTTGTTCAGGAAGTTATCTCCTCTGTCAATGCATTCAAGACTATTTTCTACTTTCTGTTCTAAGTGGCTTAGTGTAAGTAGATTTACGGTGAGGTCTTCGATCCATTTACTTGAGTATTATGCAGTGTGAAGATATGGAACTATTTGCATAGATGCTGATATCCAGTTATTCTACATGCTGACATCCAGCTATATCAGCACCATTTGTTAAAGGTACTTTTTTCTCCATTGTGTACATTTACTTCTTTGTCAAAAATCAAGTTTTCATAGGTATGTGGGTATATGTCTGATTCTTCAATTCCTTTGATCAATATGTATGTTGTCTGTTTATATGCCAATACCATGCAATTTTTAAAATTAATTTAGCTCTGTAGTAGAGCTTGAGATCACAGAAAATGATACCTCTAGAAGTTATTTTATTAGATAGGATGATTTTACCTATCCTGATTTTTTTTTTTTTGGTTTTCTATAGAAAGTAGAGTATTGTTATTTCAAGGTCTGTAAAAAATCTTGCAGAAATTTTGATGGTGATTATGTTGAGTCTGAAGATTGCTTTGGTGAGATGGCCATTTTACTATGTGAATTCTACTAATTCATAGGCATGGGATATCTACCTATTTTCTTGTATCTTCTCCAATAGCTTTTTTCTAAGACTTCTTGTCATACAAGTCTTTCACTTACTTGGCTAGAGTTTCCCCAAAAGTATTGTATATGGTTTATGATTATTGTGAATGCTGTTTTCTAGATTTGTTTCTCATCCCTTTTTCTATTTGTATATAAGAGGACTACTATTTTTTTTGTTAGTAATTTTTCCAGACATATTACTAAAAGCATTTATCAGCTGTAAGATTTCCTTGTTAGAATTTTGAGTTTCTATTATATATATTATTTCTCATTTGTAACTAGTAGTATGTTGAATTCTTCTTTTCAAATTTGTATACTTTTGATCTCTTTTTGTTACCTTATTGCTCTAACTAGAACATGGATTACTATATTAAATAGATATGGAAAGAGTAAACATCCTTGTCTTATTTCTAATTTTATTAGAATTGCTTTGAATTTCACTTTATTTAATTTGAAGTTAGCTGTTGGCTTGATGTTTATTGCTTTTTATTATACTTAAGTTTTTTATATCTCTGATGTCTACAACACTTTTATAGAAAGACAGAAATAGAAAAGTAAATATTTCCTAGAATTTTAAATTAAAATAAATGCACTGGGACACAATGAAAGTGGTGCTACAAGAAAAGTTAATAGCACTAAATGTCTTCATATAAGATTGGAAGAAATCTCATAATAGCAACTTAACAGCATACTTGAAATGTCTAGAGCAAAAAGAAACAAAAATGCCCAATAGTAATAGACTGAAGAAAATAATAAAGCTGAAATTGATTTGAGGGCTCAAACTAATAAAATAAAAACAAAGAGAACAATGCAAAGAATCAATGAAAAAAAAAGTTGGTTCATTGAGAAAATCAACAAGGTAAAGAAAACACTTAAGCAAAGGACTGAAAAGCAGAACATCCAAATTAATAAAATCAAAAATGAAAAGAGGAACATAACACCAGACATTGAGGAAATTCAAACAATCATTAAGTTATGGCACACATTTTCTTTAATATTATTAATAAAAACCAGGAGTCAGATATTGAGAAAAAGCTGAAATGTCAGAGAGATTGAGAAACAAGCCATGGCCACTTGTCATCTAGCCAGCTTTTCAGCACATCTCCTTGGGAGCTCCAAGCCTCTCCATCCTCAACCAAAAAGAGAAGTGTAGGTTGAAACAGAGCTAAGTCCTCCAACCTTTCAGCCCAACTATCTTACTTTCTGGTTAAACTTTATTAGAGCTAGGATTAATGGTGTGTGCCACCACTGCTTGGCTCTGTTAGGCCTTTAACACACAGAGATTTAGATAAATCTTTACTTTCTGAGTGATGGGATTAAAGGTGTAATTCACCACTGTCTGACCTTCATGGCTTAGGTCTCTGGGTGGCTCTGTCCTCTGATATTTAGACTATTTTTTTATTAAATATACAATATATCACCACAGATCCCCTTTTGTTTCAAAAATTTAAATAAGGTTATAACTAATATAAGAAAAACTATATACAATACGTGTAATACCATATATAGAACTAATAATTACATCAATCACTTCCACTTTTCTAACAATTAGCAAATTAAAAGAACATATTACACTATTTATGCTATGTTGGTAAGTCCAAAGAATTTTACCTAATTCACTTTCTAACTTGTTTTACTACCTGAAAACTATCTCTAAAACTTATACATATTATGCTTCTTCAGTATTTTTTAAACTGTATTTAAGAAAACCATAAATATAGCTATCTCATCTTCAACTCACTCAGATACCTGAGAAAAAATAAAATATTAACTAAATAATCAGAAAGTACAAGAAACTCATTTCCAAAAAATGTGAATAACAGACACAGCAAGTTGCCTGGACAGTCATGCAAGGTTCCTCTTACTGTTGAGGTATTCATCTTTGGTTTACATATGTACAGACAGGGCTATTCTGACAGACTTCTCTGAGAAGCAGGATATTCTTAAAGACCTTTCTACCTAGTCTTGGCAAGAATCTGCAGTGCATCCTCATGTGTAAAACTTGTCCATTTTAGACATCATATTGTCATCACTTCAAACAAGAATACGTTTTTCCCCAATGGCTAAGTTTTGCCACAAAGAAAGTCACCTCCATATGAAGTTTTTTGATACTCATTATCTTCTCTGAAGTAGATTGATACTGGCATTGAATATTTTAGGCTTCTTTGTCAAAGATCAGGTGTTCATAGGTTTTTGGGTTAATGTCTGGATCCTCAATTCTATTCCATTGATCCACAAGTCCGTATTTATTCCAGTACCAGGCTGTATTTATTACTGTAGCTCTATAGTATAACTTGAAGTCAGGGATGGTGAGTAAAATTGTTTTGGCAATCCTGGCTTTCCTGTTATTCCAATGAAATTGAGTATTGTTCTTTCAAGGTCAAATAAAATATTGTGTTGGGATTTTGATGGGCAGTGCACTGAATCTGTAGATTGCCTTTGGTAGAATTCCCATTTTTACTATGTTGATCCTACCTATCTAGGAACATGGGAGAGCTTTCCATTTTCTGATATCCTCTTCAATGTCTTTCTTTAGTGATTTAAAATTTTTGTCAAATAGGTCTGTTACTTCTTTGGTTATAGTTACTCCAAGGTATTTAATAATATTTGCATCTATTATAAAGGGTAAGGTTTCCCTTATTTCTTTTTCAGCTCTTCTATCTGTAGTGTATAGAAGGGCTACTGATTTCTTTGAGTTAATCTTGTATCCTGCTACATTGCTGAAGGTGTTTATCTGTCGGAGCAGTTCCTTGGAAGAATTTTGTGGGCCACTTATGTATATAATCATATCATCTGCAAATAGACATAGCTTCACTTCTTTTCTTCCAATTTGTATCCCTTTAAACTCTTTTCATTCTCTTATTGATTTAGCTAAAACTTCAAGAAGTATATTGAATAGATAAGGGGAGAGGGGACATCCTTATCTAGTTCCTGATTTTAGTGGGATTGCTTTGAGTTTTTCTCCATTAAGTTTGATACTGGCTGTCGGCTTCTTGTAAATTGCCTTTATTATATTTAGGTGTTCTCCCTGTATTCCTGATCTCTCCAGGGCTTTAATCATAAAGGAGTGATGGATTTTGTCAAAGGCTTTTTCAGCATCTAAGGATATGATCATGTGGTTTTTTTCCTTTATTTTTTTTATATGATGGATAACGTTTACGATTTTTTGTATGTTAAACCAGCCCTGTATTTCTGGGATGAAGCCTACTGGATCGTGTGAATGACATTTTTATACATTGTTGTATATGGTATGTTAAAATTTTGTTGAGAATTTTAGCATCAATATTCATGAGGGAAATTGGTCTGTAATTCTCCTTCTTTGTTGTGTCTTTGAGTAGCTTGAGTATTAGGGTAATTGTGGCCTCATAAAAGGAATTTGGCAATATTCCTTCAGTTTCTACTGTGTGAAATAGTTTGAGGAGTAATGGTAGTAATTCTTCTTTGAATGTCTGGTAGAATTTGGTGCTGAAACCATCTGGACCTGGGCTTTTATTTTTGGGAAGGCTTTTAATGACAGCTTCAATTTCCTTAAAGGTTATAGGCCTGTTTAGGTAATTAATCTGATCTTCATTTAATTTTGGTTAATGGTACCTGTCCAGAAAGCTATCCATTTCTTCTAGGTTTTCCATTTTTGTGGAATACTGATTTTCAAAGTATGATCTGATAATTCTCTGGATTTCCTGGGGGTCTGTTGTTATGTCTCACTTTTCATTTCTGATTTTGTTGATTTGAACACTCTCTCTCTCTATTTTTTGATTAGTTTGGCTAAGGGCTTATCTATCTTGTAGACTTTCTCAAAGAACCAACTCTTGAATTCATTGATTCTTTGTATTGTTCTGATTTTCAATTGTATTGATTTGAGCTCTAAGTTTATTTCCTGCCGACTACTCCTTCTAGGTCAGTTTGCTTCTAATTGTTTTAAGGCTTTCAGCTGAGTTGTTAGGTCTCTAGTGTGGGATTTCTCTAGGTTTTTCATGTAGGCATCTATTGCTATGAATTTTCCTTTTAAGACTGCTTTCATTGTGTCCCACATGTTTGGATACGTTGTGGATTCATTATCATTAAATTCTAGGTAGACTTTGATTTCTTTCTTAATTTCTTCCTTGACCCAGAGATGGTTCAGCTGAGTGATGTTTAGTTTCCATGAGTTGGTAGGCTTTCTTTGATTTTTGATGTTGTTGAACTCCAACTTTAGGCCCTGGTGGTCTAATATGTTACAAGGGATTATTTTCATTTTTTTGTAGCAGTTGATATTGGCTTTATGTGGTCAATTTCGGAAAAATTTTTTGAGGAGCTGAGAAATATGTATATTCCTTTGCATTTGGTTGGAAGCTTCTGTAGATATCTATTAAATCCATTTGCATCATTACCTCTTTTAGACTCCTTATTTCTCTCTTGAGTCTCTGTCTGGTTGACCTATCCAGGGTTGAAAGTGGAGTATTGAAGTCTCCCACTACTAGAGTGTAAGAATTGATGTGGGATTCGAGTTTAGCAGTGTTTCTTTTACATAAGTAGCTGCCCTTATATTAGGGACATAAATATTCAGGATTGAAATCTCCTCTTGACCAATTATTCCTGTGATGAATAAGTAGTGACCATCTTGGTCCCTTTTAATTGCTTTTAGCTTAAAGTCTACTTTGTTAGACATTAGGATAGCAACCTCCACTTGTTTCTTAGGACCATTTGACTGGAAAATCTTTTCCCAACCCTTTACTCTAAGCCTGTTCTGTCTTTGCAGTTGAGGTGTATTTCTTGTAGGCAGCAGAAGGATGGCTTCTGTTGTTGTATCTATCTTGTTAGTGTGTGACGTTTTATAGGAGAGTTGAGCCCATTGATATTAAGGGATATTAGTGACCACCAATTGATATTTCCTGCCATTTGTAGTGGTAACTTGTTTGTATTTCCTTTCTCTGGAGTATTCTTCTGTGAAATTATTGATTGTTTGTGGCTTCATGGGTGTATCTGGGGTCCTTAGTTTGGAGTTTTCCCTCTCATACTTTCTGTAATCCTGGATTGGCAGATAGGTATTGTTTCAGTCTGACTTTTTCATGAAATATCTTGTTTACTCCATCTATGGTGATTGATAATTTTGCAGGGTAAAGTATTCTAGTTTGACAGCCATGCTCTTTTAGCATTTGTATAACTTCTGACCATCCCTTCTAACTTTCATCGTTACTTTTGAATAGTCAGGTGTTATTGTGATGGGTCTGCCTTTATATGTAAGTTGGTCCTTTTCTTTTTCAGCTCTTAAAATTTTTTCTTTGTTCTGTATGTTTTTAGCTTGATTATAATGTGGTGCATTGACTTTTCTGGGGGGTCATATCTATTTGGTGTTCTGTAAGCTTCTTGTATCTTTATAGGCATTTCCTTGTTCGGTTAGGGAAGTTTTCTTATATGATATTATTGAAAACATTATCTGTGCCTTTGAGCTGGTATTCTTCTCCTTTTTCTAATCCTATTATTCTCAAGTTAGGTCTTTTCATGGTGTCCCAGATTTCCTGAACATTATGAGTTATAGCTTTTTTGGTTTTACTATTTTCCTTGACAGATATATGTATTTGAGCTACTTAGTCTTCCACTTCAGAGATTCTATCTTCCATCTCTTGAACTCTGTTGGTTATGCTTGTATCTGTGGTTCCAGCTTTTTCTTCAGTTGTTCTATTTCCATCTTTGCCTCACTTTGTGCCTTTTTTTTTATTGCTTCTATTTCAGTTTTTAGTTCCTGGAATGTTTCTTACATAGATTTGTTCATCTCTTCCAAGTTTTTGGTTGTATTTTCTTTTATTTCTTTACGGCCATTTTTCATATTTTCTTTGAGAGCTTCGATGATCATCATAAAGGAATTTTTGGTGTTGCTTCCTTCTGTTTCCTCTTCATTGCTCAGTTCGGGTCTTGTAGTTGTAGGAACACCACTTTCTTCTGGAGTTTCCTTGTTGTTCTTTATATTGTTATATATATTTTTGCACTGGTGTCTTCCCATGGATTCAGTGGTACACGATTAGGTGGCTGCAGGTCAGTTGTGGCAAGTAGGCTTGTGTGTCTCCTGTCTCCTCTGAACAAAAGGTCTGCTCAATCTCTAACTCTGCTCTGGGCAAGGGCCTGAGTTTCAAGTCTTCAGTCCTTCTCTGTTTGAGCAGTTGGAGGAGGGGTAGCCTTGCGAGTTCCCTTAGCAGCAGCTGGGAGTACCTTGACAGCCAAAGTTTATCTCTGTCTGCTACAGAGTATATGGGGACCCGCTCTACAGACAGCACCTGGTCCCAGAACCGGAACACGACTGGCTCATCTTTTTTCATGACCATTATCAATAACAATTTGTAACCAATCACCCCCGAAAATGGTGACCTACAAAGACCAAAACTCACCCAGCCCACCTCTTAGAAATATCATAATCATGTTCTTAAATTTGATATTTGCTTTCTAGGGATGATGCCATTTTTAGAGTGTCCTGAAAAAAAAAAAAGGTTAATTATTAAGTCATGAAAGAGTTAGCTGTATTATTTGTTGTCTAGTTTCTTCATAATGGGAAAGTTTAGGGCAGTCATCTGTGAGGCTTGTTCATCTCTGTTAGCCGCCTCAAAATTGTCTTGAGCATTTTGTAGTTCAAAGCTTATCTCTGGTTGGTGTTTGTGAGCCTAGTTGTGTTGTCATGGTTCATGTTAAATTATTGATATGGAACTAATATTTATTTTTGGAGATTTCAAAGGTTGCAGTTAGACAACATCATGGTTTACTGAAGAAAACTGATAAGAGACTAAAATCCAAAACCACATATAGGAAGCTAAAAAAAAAAAATGCCCTTGATCTACAATTAGTTAGCACTTTAAATAAATATTAATATCATGACAAAAAGCTTAAAATATATATTAACCTTATAAATTTTTATATAAAATTTGTATTGAAAGATCATGAGATTACTGGCAATAGAGAAATCCTTTAATTTTGCATTTTCTTCTGTCCCATATCAGACAACTTTTCTGATATGACACAGAGATTTTGGATTTTTTTTAACCAGAATGCTTAGATTTGGATAAGGAGAGAGTCACACTTTATCTCCAAAGCCAGGTTTAATTTGTAATTAGACTGAAACTTCATCTTTTCTTATAAGTAAGATATAGATTTTTGTCTGGATAGTTTTTATTACAATTTTTAAAACTGTCACATTTGTGAATGTCAAGATTATTTGTTTATCAAAAACTCTGACCTTTTTTAATCAAATCTTTATTAATTTTGATGGTATCTATAGCTTTTCTTCACCTGAAGAAACAAAAGCAAAACTACTTCCTCAACATAGCAAATATCCTGGTTTTCATTCTGAAGTCAATGCATTTTTGAAGTAGACAAACTGATTTAACTCAAAAGTTTCTTTTTAAAATATAGCTTAATGTCTTTCTACAGCTGTGTTTCCCTTCTCTTTAGCATTGAAAAAATTCAAATTTAATAAAGCATTATGTGAAGGTCTTTGTTACACCTTTCTGTTTATTCAACATATCCTATAGAGTTTGATTTAATCTTTCTAGGACTGCTTGCCCTATATGATTGTTTAATGTACCTATAATATACTTTTTATTATAATAAGAAGAAACTGTTTCATTTTACAAGAGAGATATGCTGAAACACTGTCAGTCTTAATTTGCACAGGTATTTCCATGACAGCCAGAATTTCCAACAAATGTGTGATTACAGACTCAAGATTTTCCTAACTCAAAGCAGTTACCCATTAAAATTCTGAAAATTTATTCATTGTATGGTGTACATATTTTAATTTGCCAAATTCTATAAAATAAAATACAACCATTCGCTAAATTTTGTATTTATGTATAGAATTACTTTCTGCTGGTAATAAGAGTTTGGTTATTGAAGGAACTGGTAGGATATCTTTCTATAATTTCTTTGACATTTGCAAAATAATAAAAAAATCTTTTTTATACTTTGCAATTGATATGATGTTTTGTTTATGAAACTCTGAGGCCTCAAATACATTTCCTATTAATAATTTATTAATTTCATAATCATCTTGTTCTAGAGAGCCTGGCAGACCCAAATGGAATCAGATGTGTGTTATATATAAGGGATGATTTCTTTTTCTGTTTATTTCCTCTAACAACCTATAAAACAAAGTTATTTTGACTCATTAGGAATAAAGGAATACACTTTTAAGGTGTAAAACTACTTTTTACATAGTGAGAATCAGTGACTATGTTAAAAGTTTATGTGAAATTCATTAATACTACTATAATACCATATAATTCTGACTTTTAAGCAGAATTACAAGGGTATTGATCCACTTTACTTATATTTTCTGATTTGTAACCTACATTTTCTGATTTATTTGTATTGGAATAAAATGTAGGGACTCCAGAAGTTAGTGATTCCCTGTAAAATATGAGCAAAAATCCAATGACTTCCCTTTATGAATTAAATCCTTCAAGGAAAATGTCATTTATTTGTATTTTTAATTTTGGTCTTTATTCATTTGTAGAGGATTGCCCAAACATTCTTTTTATTGGTTCACCTAAATTTTTTATTATCTTTTTTACAGTTATTCAATCATCCAGAGAGACATGGCTCTTTATAATAAGACTTAGGTTCCTTAATTGCTCTTGGAAGGAGTTTCCTCCTCCATGACAGAATAAGACTGAACTGAATTTGATTTGGGGACCTGCAAAAGCCCCCTCAGGGAGTTTCCCATAGGTAAAAAGTTACCACGGCTGTCTCTTTTTGATCTATAATTATTTGTCCAATGCCTGCCTTTGCCATTTCTTTGGCATACTCCAGAAGGGAGGGGAGTTTTCTTGGGGTTACTCTTAGCAAAAACATTGTTTCTAGAACACCTTGTTTACAGTCCCTTTTTAGGTGACTTTGTTTTCCACAGTTGTAGCATTTGATATTTTGACTTTGTTTTAAACTCTATAAATAACTTCTCCTATCCAATTATCATTATAGTTATGTGATTCTGTATTAGATATATCCTTTGTCTAGTCCCCCAAGGACTCTAATCCTCTCCATATTCAGCCCAATAGAGAAGTGCCAGGCTAAGCTGAATTACACCCTTCTCTCTCTCCACCCAGCTTTCTCATTTCCTGGTCAACTTACCCAGAGCCAGGATTAAAGGTGTGTGCTACCACTGCATGGCTCTCCTTAGCTTAGAACTCACAGAGATACAGAGAGATTTCTGTCTCCCTAGTGATGAGATTAAAGGCATGCATCACCATTTCTTGACCTTCAGGACCTGGTTCCATGGGTGCATTCATACTATTTTTATTTAATCTATAATATATAACATACCACCAAATCAGGTTGTGCTTTAAAAACCGGTATTTCATACAATTAGAAAATTTAAAAATAGACAAGTTCCTTGACAGAAACCACATACCTAAATTAAACCAAGATCATAAAAAATAATCACTAACATAATAGAAGCAGTCATTAAATGTCTCCCAACAAGTAGAGCCCAGGACCATATACTTTCAATGCAGAATTCTACTAGTGTTTGAAAGAAGAGTTAACAAAAGAAAGTACTGTTGTAAATGGTTCTTGGCCCGGATTTTCCAGGCCTGGAACAAAGGTTTAGACCTACAGTCCCACAGAAGCACACAGACACTTGTATTTTTATGTTGATTGTCCTAAGGCCCAGGCATATAATTTGCTAACGCTTGTTTTCAGTCTAACCCATCTTGTTCAGCCATGTGACTTGGTACCTTTTCTCGGAGCAGCATTTTCTCTGCATCTCCTGACAGCTCTGGTGACTCTGGCATCTGTGTCTGGTGTCTGTCTGGCATCTGTCTGGTGTCTATCTCTGCTCTGAGATTTTCCTGAGTTTTCTTAACCTGGTAGCCTCACCCATACTTTCTGTTTGCTTTTGGCCAATCTAAACCCACAGACGGGGCAAATATTTATATTACCAACACAATCTGACTACAAAGTACTCCTCAAATTATTTTGCAAAATAGAAACAAAAAGAACATTGCCAAAATTTTATTATGAGGCCACAATTACCCAGAAAGAAAAAAACACAAATATTAAACAATAAAAGTGTATTACAAACAAATTTCCCCCATAAACATTGGTGCAAAAATACTGAATAAAACACTGGCAAACTGAATCCAAGAATGCATCATTAAGAGCAACCACCATGCTGAAACAGGCTTCATTCCAGAGATGTAGAAATGATTTGATATTAAAAATAAATCAGGTAAATTAAAAACAAAAAACAGGAATATCACATTAGATCCTGAAAGAGTCTTTGACCACTACACTTCTTATAAATGGAAGCATTTAATTGGGGCTAGCATATAGGTTCAGAGGCATATTTCATCATAAAATTGCAAGAAGCATGGAAGCAGGCAGACAGACATGGTGCTGGAAAGATAGTTCAGAGTTACACATCTAGATTAGCAAGCAGCAAGTAGGCATGGAAAACAAGTAGGCATGCCTTGAACTTCTGAAAACCCCACTCTTAATGCATACTTCCTCCAAGAAGGCTATATCTGTTTGGTTGTTACATTGCTGTGGCCAAGTCCCCACCTGCAGGGGCTCACTCCAATTTAAAATCTCCAACCACTTGAGAGACTTTCTCCTTTTCTCTTCCTCTCTGCCCCCTACTTTCTTTCTGTCTCTCCTCTCTTCCCTCCTTCCCCTCCTTAATAAACCTAATATGGCTACATTGGTGGCGTGCTAGTGAGTTCTTTCACAAGCAAAATATTAACATTGGTGCAAAAACTTGGTAGGCCGCTTCTTAGAGTTAAGTGCATGTAACCTAAAAGAAAGCCTCATCCACAATTCGCAGTCTCTGCCAAGATATGCCCTTCTATTTGGTCGTTTGCAGCCTACATTCACACACCACTGGCTCCAGTCAGTAAGTGTGCCCCAACTCCTGGCATTCCCCACTACTGAAGCTTCTCCATGGGACTCATTCGAAGGGTTATTACTGGTGCTCATCCTCTAGAATTTGACGACAGGCCTCGAGATAGTGCGTGGCTCAAACTATATTGTCCCCCAGATCTTTATAGTTGTGCAGCATGGGTTGAAGATATCCCTGGAGCCAAATTCCTAGTTGACAAATCTTGGGATGTTTGGCATAATGGAACATGGTCCCCAGGGAAATCACCCTAGATACTGAAGGCTATACTAGAGCATTTTCACTTCCCTTGAGATGGCAGTTTAAGTGACAAGTTATATTTAGCTAGCACAAAATTCCCCCTAAGCTTCAGTAACAGAGAACAGTGACCTCACCAAGCTTATGTGTTTTGACCTCCTAGAATACTATATTTTGTGACATTTATGACAATTCATTTTCCAAAGAAACATTCAGCACAAATGGAAGCATTTTTCCCTCTCCCCATCTCTTCTCTCCATTTCTAAACTTCTTTCAACTCTTCTACCTTCTCCCACCCTCTCCCTATAACTTCCACATTCCAGTCTTCAATACCATATTTATCCTAAATAAATTTCATTAAATTTCTGCTTGATATGCTTTAGACCATCCTTCCACAGCCAGGGAGCACAGCATATTCCAAGGCACCCCCAACGCAGCCTGCCAAGCCAAGGTGAAAAAAATATCCATATCCAGTGGCCCACCACAGCCTCAGAGTGATGTCTTACTACCATCAGTCCCAGAGATCACCCTCTTGCTCTCACCTGCATGCCGAGATTCCTCCCTTCTCCCTCCCTCCTCAGAGCTGGCTCCATGCTCCTGCCTCCTTCTCAGAGAAGCTGCCCTGAAACACCATACTATGGCCAATGATATCACTTCAAAAAGCCATTTTAACGTGCCTCTGAGATAACTAGCAAATGGCTCAGCAGTTAAGGACACTGACAGTTCTTCCAAAGGAATCAGGTTTGATTCATGATCTCCACATGCAAACAAAACCTATTTTACTATATATATATAGCAACAAAAATGTTGCTATAAACATAGTTGAGCTAATTTGGAGTGCGAATGTGCATCTTAGGGGATATGCCTAATGGTGGTATTGCTGGATTCTTGGAGAGATTAACTCCTAGTTTTCTGAGAAATCACCATACTGCATTCCAAAGTGGCTGAACAAGCTTACACACCCACCAACAATGGAGGAGTGTTTCCCTTGCTCCTCATCCTCTCCAGCATAGGCTGTAATCTATGTCTTTTATCTTAGCCAATCTAACAGGTGTCAGGTGGTATCTCAAAGTTGTTTTGATTTGCATTTGTCTGATGGCTGAAGATGTTGAGCACTTTTTCGAATGCCTTTCAGCCATTTGTAATTCTTCTGCCGAGAATTCCCTTTTTAGTTCTGAACTCGATTTTTTGATTGGGTTATTCAGGGTTTTACACTCTAGTTTCTTCAGTTCTCTATATATTTTAGAGATCAGTCCTCTGTCACTTGTAGGGTGAGTGAAAAACATTTCCCATTGTGTAGGCTCTCATTTTGTCTTATTGAATGTGTCCTTGGCCTTACAGAAGCTTCTCAGTTTCAGGAGGTCCCACTTATTGATTGTTGTTCTTATATTTAGAAAGTGTTCACCTGTGCCAATGGGTTGAAGGTTATTTCCTACTTTCTTTTCTATCTAGTTCAGTGTTGCTGGGTTTATGTTGAGGTCTTTGATTCACATTGATTTGAGTTTTGTGCAAGGTGATAGGCTTGGATCTATTTGCATTTTTCTACACACTACCAACCACCTATGCCAACACAATTTTTTAAAGATACTATCTTTTTAACATTGAATATTTTGGGCCTCTTTGTTGAAGATCAGCTGTTCATAGGTTTTAGGGTAATATTGGCATCTTCAATTTGATTTCACTGATCCACAAGTCTGTTTTTATGCCAGGACCAGGCTTTTTTTTTAATTACTGAAGCTCTATACTATATCTTGAGGTTGGGGATAGTGATGCTTCCTGAGGTTCTTTTGTTGAGTAAAATTGTTTTGGAAATCCTGGCGTTCCTGTTATTCCAAATGAAATTGAGTATTGCTATTTCAAGGTCTGTAAAATATTGTGTTGAGATTTTGATGGGCAGTGGATTGAATCTGTAGATTGCTTTTGGTAGAACTGCCATATTTACTATGTTGATCCTACCTATCCAGGAACATAGGAGATCTTTCCTTTTTCTAATATCCTCTTCAATTTCTTTCTTCTGTGATTTAAAATTTTGTCAAATAGAACTGTTATTTCTTTGGTTATAGTTACTCCAAGATATTTAATACTATTTGGAGCTATTATAAAAGGTGATGTTTTCCTTATTTTTTTCAGCACTTCTATCTTTAGTGTATACAAGAGTTACTGATTTCATGGAGTTAATCTTGTATACTGCTACATTGTTGGAGGTGTTTATCAGCTGTAGAAGTTCCCTGGTAGAATTTTGTGTGTCTTAGCAATACCTTTATGATGATCATTCAAGCCCACAAAGAAGATATAAAAAATTGCCTTAAAGAAATAGAAGAGAATACAACCAAAAATTGGAAGAGATGAACAAATCCATAAAAGAAACATGCCAGGAACTAAAAACTGAAATAGAAGTAATAAAAAAAGGCACAAAGTGAGGCAAAGATGGAAATAGAAAACCTAAAGAAAAAAAGCTGGAACCACAGATACGAGCATAACCAAGAGAGTTCAAGAGATGGAAGATAGAATCTCTGAAGTGGAAGACTCAGTAGCTCAAACAGATATATCAGTCAAAGAAAATACTAAAACCAAAAAAGCCACAACTCATAATGTTCAGGAAATCTGGGACACCATGAAAAGACCTAACTTGAGAATAATAGGAATAGCAAAAGGAGAAGAATACCAGCTCAAAGGCACAGATAAAGTTTTCAATAAAATCATAGAAGAAAACTTCCCTAACCTGAACAAGGAAATGTCTATAAAGATACAATAAACTTACAGAACACCAAATAAATATGACCCCCAAAAAAGTCAGTGCACCACATTATAATCAAGCTTAAAACATACAGAACAAAGAAAAAATTTTAAGAGCAGAAAAAGAAAAGGACCAACTCACATGTAAAGGCAGACCCATTAGAATAACACCTGACTATTCAATGGAAATGATGAAACTTAGAAGGGTTTGGTCAGAAGTTATACAAACATAAAAAGAGCATGGCTGTCAAACTAGAATACTATACCCTGCAAAATTATCAATCACCATAGATGGAGTAAACAAGGTATTTCATGAAAAAGTCAGACTAAAACAATACCTATCTAAGAATCCAGCACTACAGAAAATATTAGAGGGAAAACTCCAAACTAAGGACCCCAGATACACCTATCAATAATTCCACAAAAGAATATTCCAGAGAAAGGAAATACAAACAAGTTACCACTACAAATGGCAGGAAATATCAATTGGTGGTCACTAATATCCCTTAATATCAATGGGCTCAACTCTCCTATAAAACGTCACACACTAACAAGATGGATACAACAACAGAAGCCATCCTTCTGTTGCCTACAATAAACACATCTCGACTGCAAGGACAGACACAGGTTTAGAGAAAGAGTTGGGAAAAGATTTTCCAGTCAAATGGTTCTAAGTAACAAACGGGGGTTGCTATCCTAATATCTGACAAAGTAGACTTTAAGCTAAAAGCAATTAAAAGGGACCAAGATGGTCATTACTTATTCATCACAGGAATAATTGCTCCAGAGGAGATTTCAATCCTGAATATTTATGCCCCTAATATAAGGCCACCTACCTATGTAAAAGAAACACTGCTAAACTCAAATCCCACATCAATTCTTACACCCTCATAGTGGGAGACTTCAATACCCCACTTTCATCCCTGGATAGGTCAACCAGACAGAGATAAGGAGTCTAAAAGAGGTAATGATGCAAATTGATTTAATAGATATCTACAGAGCTTCTACCCAAATGCAAAGAAATATATATATTTCTCAGATCCACATAGAACTTTCTCTAAAATTGGCCACATAATTGGTCATAAAACAAATATCAACAGATATAAAAAATAAAAATAATCCCATGTAACATAATGTACATCTAGAGCCTAAAGTTAGATTTTTAACAACATCAAAAATCAAAGAAAGCCTACCAACTTATGGCAACTAAACATCACTCAGCTGAACCATCTTTGGGTCAAGGAAGAAATTAAGAAATCAAAGTCTTCCTAGAATTTAATGAAAATGAATTAACAATGTACACAAACTTGTGGGACAATGAAATGAAATGAAAGAAGTCTTAAGAGGAAAATCAATAGCACTACATGCCTATATGAAAAACCTAGAGAACACCCACCCTAGAAAAACATAGCTCAGCTGAAATCTTTAGAACAATTAGAAGCAAACTCACCCACAAGGAATAGACGGCAGTAAATAGTCAAACTTAGAGCTGAAATCAATACAAATGAAACAAAAAGAACAATACAAAGAATCAATGAATCTAAAAGTTGGTTCTTTGAGAAAGTCAACAAGATAAAGAAGTCCAAATCCAAACTAATCAAAAGCAGAGGGAGAGTGTCCAAATCAACAAAATCAGAAATGAAAAGGGGGAATAACAATGGAACCCCAGAAAATCCAGAGAATTATGAGATCATACTTTAAAAATCAGTATTCCACAAAAATGGAAAACCTAGAAGAAATGAACAGCTTTCTGGAGAGGTACCATTTACCAAAATTAAATGAAGATCAGATCAATTACCTAAAAAGGACTGTAACCCTTAAAGAAATTGAAGCTGTCATTAAAAATCTCCCCAAAAATAAAAGCCCTGGTCCAGATGATTTCAGTGCAAAATTCTACCAGACATTCAAAGAATTATCACCATTACTCCTCAAACTATTTCACACAGTAGAAACTGAAGGAATATTGCCAAATTACTTTTATGAAGCCACAATTACCCTAATACCCAAGCCACGCAAACACACAAAAAGAAGAAGTACAGACCAATTTCCCTCATGAGTATTGATGCTAAAATTGATGCTAACAAAAGTTTAGCAAACCATATAAAACAATATATAAAAAATATCATCCACCACAACCAAGTAGGCTACATCTCAGAAATTCAGGGCTGGCTTAACATACAAAATCTGTAAATGTGATCTATCATATAAACAACTAAAGGAACAAAACCACATGATAATATACTTAGATGCTGAAAAAGCCTTTGACAAAATCCAACACTCCTTTATGAAAATGCCTTGGAGAGGTCAGGAATACAGGGAGAATACCTAAATATAATAAAGGTGATTTACAAGAAGCTCACAGTCAGCATCAAACTTAATGGAGAAAAACTCAAAGCATCCCACTAAAATCAGAAACTAACAAGGATGTCCTCTCTCCCCATATCTATTCAATATAGTTCTCTAAGTTTTAGCTAAAGCAATAAGAGAACAAAAGGAGATTAAGGGGATACAAATTGGAAAAGAAGAAGTGAAACTATTTCTATTTGCAGATGATAGAATTGTATACAAAAGTGACCCACAAAATTCTTTTAAAGAACTTCTATGGCTGATGAACACCTTCAGCAATGTAGCAGGATACAAGATTAACTCAAAGAAATCAGTAGTCCTTCTATTCCCTAAAGAAAGAAGTGCTTAAAAATATATAAGGGAAACATTACCCTTCATTATAGCTGCAAATAGTATTAAATACCTTGGAGCAACTATAACCAAAGAAGCAACAGACCTATTTGACAAAAATTTTAAATCACTGAAGAAAGAAATTGAAGAGGATATCAGAAAATGGAAAGCTTTCCTATGTTCCTCAATAGGTAAGATCAACACAGTAAAAATGGCAATTCTACCAAAAGCAATCTGCAGGTTTAATGCACTGCCCATCAAAATCCCAACACAATTTTTTTCTGACCTTGAAAGAACAATATTCAATTTCATGTGGAATAACAGGAGAGCCAGGATTGCCAAAACAATTTTACTCAACAAAAGAACCTCAGGAGGCATCACCATCCCCGACTTCAAGTTATACTATAGAGCTACAGTAATAAAAACAGCCTGGTACTGTCATAAAAACAGACTTGTGTATCAATGAAATGGAATTGAGGATCCAAGCATTAACCCAAAAACCTATTAACACCTGATCTTTGACAAAGAGGCCCAAAATAATCAATGGAAAAAAGATAGTATCTTTATCAAATGGTGTTGGCATAGCTGGATGGTATTATGTAGAAAAATGCAAGTAGATCCAAGCCCGACACCCTGCACAAAACTCTAATCCAAGTGGATCAAAGACCTCAACATAAACCCAGCCTTAAACTTGATAGAAAAGAAAGTGGGAAATACACTTCTACGAATTGGCACAGACGACCACTTCCTAAATATAACACCAGTGGCACAGACACTAAAATCAACAATGAATAAGTGGGATGTCTTGAAGCTAAAAGCTTCTGTAAAGCCAAAGACAATATCAATAGGACTAAATGACAGCCTACAGAATGGGAAAAGATTTTCTCCAACCCTACAAGTCATAGAGGACTGATCTCTAAGATATATAAAGAACTCAAGAATCTAGAGTCCAAAACCTTGAATAACCCAATTAAAAAATGGGGTTCAGATCTAAAAAGGAAATTCTCAGCAGAAGAATTACAAATGGCTGAAAGGCACCTGAAAAAGTACTCATCATCTTTAGCCATCAGAGAAATGCAAATCAAAACAACTTTGAGATACCACCTGACACCTGCTAGATTGGCTAAGATAAAAGACACAGAGAACACCCTATGCTAGAGAGGATGGGGAACAAGGGGAACACTCCTCCATTGTTTGTTTGAGTATAAGCTTGTTCAGCCACTTTGGAACACAGTATGGCGGTTTCTCAGAAAATTGAAAATCAATCTCCCCAAGGACCCAGCAATACCACTTCTGAGTGTATACCCTAAAGATGCATAGTTGCACTCAAAAAGCATTAGATCAATATGTTCATAGCAGTGTTATTTGTAGTGACAAGAACCTGGAAACAACTTAGATATCGCTCAACTGAAGAATGGATTAACAAACTGGTACATCTACACAATGGAGTAATACTCAGCAGTAAGAAAAAATGATATCCTAAAATTTGCAGGCAAATGGATGGATTTGGAGAATATCCTCCTGAACGAGGTATCACAAAGAAAGATAAGCAGGGGATGTACTCACTCATTAGTGGACTCTAAACAAACAAGCAAACAAACAAGAAAAAAGCAAAGCATGCTTAAGCTGCAAACCACAACCACTGAAGAGCTTGGGATCAGAAATACCTTGGACTGACTCCTTGGATCCCACTCCCCCTAGAGGAACACCTGACACAGTCTTGAGTTTAGGGAGAGAAAACTGGATCTGCCAGGAGTGGAGGCTGATCTAAGCAATATTGGGACAGTGGGATCTTGGAACTGCCTGCTGCCTGCTGGGGTTGGGGGAGAGGAATGGGGTGTTGTAGAGAAGAGAGAATGATCTGATGTGGTGGGAGGGATAAGAGACCTTGAATAAGGATATACAAGAATAGAAAGTGTCACGTCTTTGCTCATAATAATAAAAAAAAGAAAAGAAAACTGGGAATCAATCACCCCAAGGATTCAGCAAGACCACTTTTGGGTGTATACCCTAAGGACACACAGTGGCACTTCAATGGCATTAGCTCAACAATGTTCATAGCAGCATTATTTGTTGAACCTGGAAACAACCTAGATGTCCCTCAACTGAAGAATGGATTAACAAACTGTGGTACATCTACACAGTGGAGTACTACTCAGTAGTAAGAAAAAATGATATTCTAAAATTTGCAGGCAAATGGATGGATCTGGAGAATATCCTCCTGAGCGAGGTATTACAAACCCAGAAAGATGAGCCAGGGCTGTACTCACTTATTCGTAGACTCTAAACAAAAAAAAAAGCAAAAAGCAAAGCATGTCCAACCTGCAAACCACAACCAGTGAACAGCTTGGGATCTAAAACTCCTTCGAATCTACTACCCCTAGAGAAACACCTAACTCATCTCGATGTGGTGGGGAGTAAACTGGATCTGCCAGAAGTGGAGGCTGAACTGTGCAATATTGGGACCTTGGGACCTCCTGCCCATGCTAGGGAGGAGATGAGGAGATTGGAAACGAGAGAGTGACCTGAGGAGGTGGGTGGGGGAAGGGACCTTGAATAAGGAATATGTGACTTTATTCATAATTAAAAATTGACATTCCTAGAGATTTCAACAGCTTATAATATCATGGATTGTCCTTTAATATTTTACAATTTCAATATTCCTTCATGTTTAGCTATGATTTTTTAACATTTGCATAGTAAATCTCTGTATGTTATTTCATGCATAGAAGTGTTTTCCTAAGTCTATAAAAAACTATATAAACTCTCTACCTGTAAATGCCAGAAGAGGGCAAAAGATTGCCTGGAATAGGAGACACAGGCAGTTGGACCTGTGTGGGTGCTGAACCTATGTCCTCTGCAAGAACAGAACGTTTGCATTTAACAGTCTTAAAACTGTAAGTTAGCATGTTTTTAAAATCTGATAATTTATCAGCCTCATATCCTTTCTTACTTCTGTTCTACATTTACTGAAGCAAGATACCTGCTATCCACTAACTATTTAATTACAATTTATTCACAGCTTACTTTCTTCTATGAGTATTTTTGTTTGATTTTTTTTTTACCTCACAAAGATCTAAATTTGGAAATCTGTCCCAATATTGTTATCCTTCTGTTCAAACATTTAACCAAGTGTCTACTGTACAAGACCACATCTTAATCCTTGGGGTGGAAAAAACATACTATACTAAAGGATAGAGACTCTATAGAACAAGAAAAAACTCAGGAAAAGTTGCAAAAAAATATTCTTGCAAACGTCTATTAATGAACAAAGATCAAAATTAAAAGCACAAATAAATGATGTTATTGAAGGTTTATTGGGCACAGGGGCGGATGTATCAATAATTTCACTATAGTCATGGCATTCAAGTTGGCCCCTTCAGAAGGTAAATTTTGATTTATGGGGATTGGGTCTTTATCCCAAGTAAAACAAAGTGCAAAATGGCTTGAGTGTATAGAACTGGAAGGATAGAGAGGAATATTAAAGCTATATATGGCTAGCATTGCCATAAATTTTGGGGGACAAGATTTATTACAACAATGAAACATACAAATTAATATTCCTCCAAACACAGAACTCAATCATAAACTAACACATGTTTCTGGAAAAAATATTAGAAGGTATTATGAGAAACAATCACTAACTATCCAAGCTATACAGAAACAAGGTACAACAGCTGTTGATCTTTCAAAGACACAACACTATCTTTAAAATGGCTAACAGATAAGCCTATATGGACTAGTCAATAGCCATTAACAAAAGAGAAATTGCAGGACTTAGAGCATGATGCAGGAGCAGTTAAATGCTCAGCATATAGAAGAATCAACAAGTCCTTGGAACTCTCCAGTATTTGTCATTAAAAAGAATTCTGGAAAGTGGAGGATGGTGACAGATTTAAGGGCAATAAACAAGGTGATCCAGCCAATGGGTTCTCTGCACATAATCATGTTTTTCTTCTGCCAAAAATCCAATAAATTTTCCACATCACTAGATTTAAATTGTATACCTTAGAATCTAATCACATGTCCCTCATGTATCTCACTGCTTTGCCCTCAATCTCTCTCTTTCTCTGATTTGAAAACTGATTTTTATTTACCATCTTACTCTATAAGTTACTTGTTTATTCTCTGTGACTTATTTTCTTTCAACCCTATTAGCAAAGAAATTAGAATTTATAAACAAATATATATATCATTGCATTGGCAAGTATGTAGATCCTGAAACATATAACTTCCTAGACCATTGATTTTCTTTCTGAAAACTTTGGTCTGGTCCACTGTCATCTCATCTGAGTTATGTGATACCTACCATAACCACCATCAGTATCCTCACATGTTTAAAAGTTGTTTATAAAGATAAAAATCATCCATGATAAATGCTTAAAACAGTTTAAATGTTTTCCATTCACATCAACCTTGGTAAATCATATTTGTGTGTATATGTACATATGTAGATATAAGCTTTATTCATATGCATGATATTATATATGTATATACATACATATATACATATATATGGTAAAAAAAAAGCATGGGTAAACCTACTTGCTCATATATGGAATTAGTATTAGGGTAATAAATATTTTAGAATGTATAACCATTTGAAATTATGGACCAATAGCATAATGGATAGACAAAATATATAGAAAATTAAAGTTACATTATTAAAGGTTGATATATATTTTCTAATTGTGGCATTTAAATCAGTAATTATGGTGATGGTATTATTCTAATTCACAGAACCACCTTAACTTCCTTAGAACTTGTTTCTATGAAGAGATACCATGACCATAGCTTATATTTACCTGAGGTGGTGGCTCACAATTGGAGAGGTTTAGTTTATTATTATCATAGTTGGGAACATGGCTGCCTACAGATGGACATGGTGCTGGACACAGTGTTGCACCATGTTGATATGCAGACAACAGGAGGTGGTCTGTCACACTGTAAAGGATGTTGAGCATATATGGGACCTGAAATCCCATGTCTACAATGACATGCTTCTTCCAAGATGTTCAGGTATCCTAACGGTGCCACTTCCTTTGGAGAACTTTTAAACTATCACATTTTCCTCTTTGCCATATCATAATGGAACAATGAAACTTCAATTCTCCATATTCTATCAGTCCAACAATGTTTAAAATTTTAAAGTCCAAGGTCTCTTCTGAGACTGATACAATTTCTTAAATGTAAATACTTGAATCAAAGTAAAAATAAAAAATAAGGTCACATACTGCCAACATATAATGGCACAGGATACACATTACTGTTCCAAAACATTGAAAAGAAAATACTAAAACAAAGCAAGACCAAAAATCAGCTGGGCAAACTCCAAACTCTACATCTCTATGTCTGGTGTCCAAAAGCTCTTCAGATCTTCAACTTTCTTCAACTGCATTAACCAAATGCAGCATAGTATGAGTCCTGGACTTTTTCTACTTCCTGTTAGCAGCTTTCATTGGCAATTATACCATGACTCTGGCATCTCAAAATCCTGGAATCTCCAGAGTAATACTGGTTTCAATCTCACAACTTTAGGAAATGGCCTCTCTGGACCTCTATTCAGGGACACCTCTGACTCATGCTTGAACTCCAAGGCTATCCTTATGCTGAGATGAAAATTCCATAGCCAGTTCCATCTATTCTTAACCCCAGATACGAACTGTCAAAGATGCCAAAAACTGTTTCATGCTGGGACTATAAAATGCCCACCCCCACCACTTGTTTCAATGCCTGAGCTTGGCTATTCTTGAACTTGCTCTCTAAACCATACTTGTCTAAATCTCTGAGATCTGCTGGCCACTGCCTCCCGGGTGCTGGTATGAAAGACATACACTACCACACCTAGCTCTCAGCTTTAATTTCTTTACACAAGTAATAAAATTTAGCTGTTTGGGATCTTACCCTTTTATTACCCACCCCTTTTATTCTACTTCTTTATCTTCTTGAAAAAAGGATTTAGCTCCCTAAAACTTCCTGATGCCCCCATTTTTCAATCTGTACATTTTGAAATTCTGTTTCATCAGGTTGCTACTTTTCATTTTCATTTTAGAACTATATCAGAATTAAAACTATCACCACACAACATAATCTATACTAGGTTGTTTTGTGATTTTCTCTACCCATGGAATTAATCTAAAACTTTTCACTTTAACCCCAGGCAGACATTACAAACAACATCAAAAAACATTATTCATCAAAATATTACAAGGCCAATCTCAAAGCCACATACTAAAATTCTTTGTTTGTGAAACCTTTTAATCCCCATAGCTCAAGTTATTCACATTATCATTGTCTACCATGTTTCCATAGTGCTGGCTATGTAGCAAATGCTTAAAACTTTCCACTGTTTTCCTAACCCAAAGGAACAAAGTTCAAATCTTCAAAACAAAAGCATAGTCATGGCTATCTCAACAATACCCCAATCCCTGATGACAATTTATCATAGTTAGAAGTTTCTATTCCTGCGAAGTGTCATCATAACAAAGTCAACTCTTAAAAACTTTAATTGAAATGGTGACTTATTGTTTCAGAGATTTAATCCATTCTCTTCATTTCAGGGAGCATGACAGTATGCAGAAAGGTAGGGTGCTGTTAAAGTAGTTGACACTTTTACATCTTGAAGGCATTAGGAAATAGTTTATGACAGTAGACAGTATATAGAGTATATATGAACTCAAATCCAAGCTCCACAGTGACACACTTCCTCCTAGAAGAAATACCTATGCAAAAAAACCATATCTTCTAATAGCACCACTTTATTTCAATTCAACACACATTTCTTCAGACAGGAGAACCCTCAAAATTCACTGGCCTTCAACTCATGTTTGTCTACCATTTTTCTTTAAATTATTCCCTATACAATAATTATAAATCTAGACAAAGCAGTGCTTGGCAAATGTAACAGGACTGTCTCATGAAATATCAGAGAGATAGACTCTCTTTTGGAAAGAGATCAGCACATAGATATTAAGAGGCTAAAATATAAAAGGTACATAATAGAATGAAAACACAGAAACTCTTCATGGCTTTTTAAAAAGTATTTATTTATTATGTATACAGTATACACAATAGGGTACCAGGTGTCATCTTAGACGGTTATGAGCCACTATGTGGTTGCTGGGAATTGAACCCAGAACCTTCGGAAAAACAGCCAGTGCTCTTAACCTTTGAGCCATCTTTCCAGCCCTGTCTTCATGGCTTTTAAGTATCCTTTGCTTTACAAAACCTTTTCAGCTTCATGAGGTCCCTTTTACTAATTGTTGATCTTAGTATCTATGCTGGTATTGTTGTGTTCAGAAATTTATATCCTGAGCCAATTCATTAAAGGTTATTTTGTCTTTTATCAAGCTCTGTGTAAGTAGTTTTATAATGAGGACTTTGATCCATTTACTTGAATTTTGTGCAGGGTGAAGATACGAAACTATTTGCATAGATGCTGACATCCAGTTCTTCTACTTGCTGGTATCCACTTATGCCAGCACCATTTGTTGAGGATACATTATTTTTTCTATTGTATATATTATAACTCGTGTCAAAAATCAAGTGTCCACAAGTAAGTGGGTTTATGTTTGGGTCTTCAATTCAATTCCACTGACCAATATGTCTGTTTTCTGTTTTTATGCCAATACCATGCTGATTTTATGACTATAGCTTGGTAGTAGGTTTTGAGATAGTGATACCTCCAGCAGTTATGTTACTGTATAGGATGGTATTAGCTGTTCTGGGTTTTAAACTTTTTCTGTATGAATCAGAGTATTATTTGTTCGAGGTCTGTAACAAATCATGGATAAATACTGATGGAGATTATGTTGAATCTTTAGATTGTTTGCTAATATGGCCATTTTACCATGTTAATCATACTAATTCATGAACATGGGAGAATTTCCTGTATTTTGATATGTTACAAAAAGTTTTCCAACCCATTTGGGCCAGAGGTCTGACCTGCCTGCAGCGGCTTTTACCCCACCCCCCAATGACACAGATGCTTATATTAATTTCATTCTGCTTGGCATATGTATCAGGAACATTGCTAGCTAGCTCTTTCATCTTAATGTAACCCATTTTCATTCATCTGTCTGGCAATGTTGCCCTCTCCCCTATCTCATGTGGATCCTATATGGTTGTTCTTTGGGAGCTGGATAGACTGACTTAACTCCACCTTCCTCTACCTGTCTCTGATTATCTGCCTATTGCTTTACTGCTTGCAACAGGCAAAAACACTTTCTTTATTCACATAATGATTTTCACTGTATATAGACAAACATTCCCACCACACTGATGTCCTATCCAATATCTTTTTTCAAAGACTTCACCTCCTTGTCATAGATGACTTTCACTTGCCTGGTTAGAGTTTTCCATAAGATATCTTGTATGGTTTGTGATTATTGTGAATGGTATTTTCTTGATTTTTTTTTACTCATCCTTTTTATTATTTGCATACAAGCAGCCTACTATTTTTTTTTTACTTAATCATGTATCTGGCCTTATTGCTAAAGGTATTTATCAGATGTAGAAGTTCCATGATAGAATTTTTGGGGTCTATTATGAATGTTATTATGTCATTTACAAATAATGATTTGAATTTATCTCTGTTTAATTTTATGTTATCTGTTGGCTTACTATTTATTGTTTTTATTATGTTTAAATAAGTTTCTTGTATTCTCAATATCTACCAGGTTTTTATTATGAGGGAAGAAAACAAAATAGAAATCAAATGCTTCCTAAAACTCAGTGAATAGAAATGTACAATATATTCAAACTTATGAGCCACAAAGAAAGCAGTCCTTTATAGGAAAGTTTCATAGCACTGGTGGTCTTGATATGAGATTTAGAGAAATTCATTACTAGCAACTTAACAAAATACCTAAGAGGTCTAGAACAAAGAGAAACAAACACACTTAATAGAGACTGAGCACAGAAAATAAACTGAGGATCAAATAGTAAAGTAGAAACAAAGAGAACAATGGAAAGAATCAATGAAAAGAAACATTTATACAAACAGACTGAAAAGCATGAAGAAAATATTCAAATTAATAAAATCAGGAATGTAAAAAGAATTATACATGAAACTCCACAGAATCATTAGACCAGACAATCATTAGATAATCCTTAAAAAACCTGTACGTAGTAAATTTGGAAAATCTAAGAGAAATAGACAAATTTCTGCATAGATAACAAATACCAAAACTAAACCAACATCAGATGAACATATCTATAATCCCTAAGACAATAGCAACAGTCATTAAATATCTCTCAACTAGTAAAGCCCAGGATCAGGTGATTGCAGGGCAGAATTATGCCAGACTTTCAAAGAAGGGCTAAGACAAGTACTCTTCAGATTATTCCACAAAATAGAACAAAAGGAACTTTGCAAAATATTTTTATTAGGCCACAATTAATGTGATATATTGCTGTGAGATAATACTCTTTTCCATTGTAAATATTGGTCATTCCTATTAATTTACCAAAAAGCTGATTGGCTAGAGAGCAGACAAAAAGTATGGGCAGGATTATTATTATCGTCTCCCCACAAGTAACAGGGGGTGCTGAGGGCAGGCATGCAGCTGAAGATATAACAGGAGAAATAATAGAAGACCAGGAGTTACCCTGGGGTTAAAAACAATGAAGATGCTGAGTTTATTTCTGGAAGTGCTTATATTCATTTTCAAGCCAGGATTCTAAGAGAACAAAGTATAAGCATTTAAATACAATCTTGAGAAAATCCCCTATTGTAAAATGATTTTTAATTTTTTTATAATTTGGTAATATTTATTATTTTAAAAACATTTATAATATAAAGGAAATTTTGATGGGATGAGCAGGGGGAACAAAGACATGCAAGGGAATTTGATGGAAGGTTTTTTTTGGAGCATGTTGGGGCCAAGGGAGAGAATCAACTCTGTGTCTCGGGGTCTCTCTGCAGCTGGCCACACCCTGATAAGATTCAGTTCTTGTCACAAGTGTTTACCTGGGTAAATTCTGATTTCCCACCACAACCCTCTGTTGATTTGAGTCAGGCAGTAGGTTAGGCGCTTAACTATTACATCATGTGCCTTATGCTAGATTAAGCAGCAAGATAATGAATTCTTTCCCAGGGTCTTAATCAAATAAAGCCCAAGGTCATCAGGGCTAAAGCTAGAAGCAAGCTGAACTCATTAGAATTCTAAAATAGGAGAATCATGGTGACTCTTTTATTCTGTGATTCAGTATGAGAAACTGAGACACTATATAGGCTCCCAAATGCTAGGAGACCAAGAGAATTCTGATAAGAACAAAATCATAGAAGTGATGCCAGGGAGATATAGAGGAACCAGGATGAAAATGCTGCTGTGAGAAAAAGTACTTAGCCATGTGGCTAATTATGGGTTAGTATAAGAATAAGAGTTAGCAAGTAAGATGCCTGAACCACTGGCCAAATACCATGTACTTAATTGTCAGGGACCAAGACCCTGGCTTGAGCCTCTGGGCCTCTGACTTAAGGCCACCATGGAAACTTACTAAGAGACCAACCACTGAGCTGGCATGACCTCGAGTAAAATAGATGTTCTCTCAAAGTAAAATAGATGTCCTGATTTGCTTAACTATAACAGAGGAGTAGCTCTAAAGAATAGAATAACAGGAACATTCTGTGGCTAGGTTACTTAGCAGCCCTCCCAATAACATAAAGGTAGCTATAAAGAATAGAATAACAAGAACATTCTATGGTTAGGTTACCTAGCAACCCTCCCCCTGAAACAAGACCAGTCACCTTTTTACCCTGCCAATATCCTGCTTTCCCTGGCCAGCTTCCTGCAGGTGTTTGAAGACTGCCCCCTCCCCATATTCTGCTTTAGGACTATATAAGCATGTATGAAGTAGGAATAAAATTGCAGCTTGAACAGGCTCCCATTTGTCCTGTTGCCTTCTTTGCGTCTCCCTGTCCCTTCATTCTCTTTCATAGGTGGTCTCCCCTGTGGACGTCCTGTGGGTCGGGGCACTTAATGTCAGTCTTTGTGTAATTATTTGGGACTCATGGACCAGATCTAAGGGCTAGGCCAGGCAGGAAACTTCTTATAGCAAATGCTGTTCCAAGGTGGAGAATGATTTACATAGACCTGAGAAAACCTAAAATAGATTCTAAAAAGGAGCCACAACCAACTTCCTAGTTGTGTTTCTCAAGTGTGCCATGGTACAGTGTGGTGTTCAAGTTTAAACTTAAAAACTGCTGCTTTGCTGCCTGCATCCTGAGCTGCAACATGACATGTTCCTAATTTCTCACCTAAGTCTTGATACAATCAGCAGCTGAATATGAAAGATTTCAGGTTTCTGTTTTATAGACAGAAAAAGAATAAAGTGAAGTATAGTTTCTTGTTAGCAGAATTTTCTTAGGGCTCTATTTGCTGGCTACAATCAGACACAGGGCTCTTTTCAAAGAGGCTTCTTGATTCAGACTTAGCAACAAAAACTTCAAGACTCTTTAAGAGGCTTTGCTATCAAACACTTAAATGGTGTTTACTAGCTATGGGGGGGGGGGGGCTTTACTCTACCTGGTGGCAGTGTGGATGATAAAATTCCCCAAGTGTTGGGTGCTAAACTTGGTTAACACTAAGCTGTTACAGACCAGGGTCTGGGTAGAGCAAGCTGCCAAGCTGCCTTAAACTTACCTTTAATTTGAGCCACACCTTAGTAGATTAAAAGTATGGTCAGGAAGACAAATACAATAAAGGTAGATTCAGGAAAACAAAACTCTAAATCATTTAAAGTATGGTTAAAAACATAAGTAAACTTGGAAGAAAAAAATAAAGTCTTTCAAAATATTAAGTAAATGTATATACTTATGCTCTCTGTATGCTGTAAATAAACGACTGGTTTGGCCTATGTAGAGCACCGAAGAAGTGGGAGGAGGATAAGAGCACAGGCAGGTAGAAGGAGGGTGGAGTTAGTCAGTCTCCATCCGGCCCCTGAAGAAGACAGACATGTAGAGGTACAGGTTAGCCATGGGATGAGCCACGTGGTGGGAAGACTAATGGAAATGGGTTGAATTAAGATGAAAGAGCTAGCTAGTAATGTGCTTGAGACATGGGCCAAACAGAATAAAGTATATAAGTGTCTGATTCATTTCTTTGGGGGACAAAAGCCACCGTGAACCAAGTTCCAAAACCCTGGGCTCAAACAGGCCCGGGCAAACTTACTACAACAGATGGGTTTCATGTAAATTTAAAACACCCCAGAATGACAAAAAAATTTATTTCATTAAAAATACTTTGCGACACATTAATATTTTATTCTATGTATCAGTGAGTTCTTCACAAAATATAGTTAAGAGCTAAGATTTGTAGGGAATACATGGAAACTCCAAGAAGAAAAGTAAGAAAAATCTCTGCAAATGAGAAAATTCAAGTATCTGTTTGAGAATTTAAGCTATGTATTTTATTTCTGTTAAGAATAACACAGTGGAATATTCTGCAAAATTAAAAAATATTCTACTATTTGAGAGAGGAAAACACAAATATAAATAAGAACATTAGATATCTTAAGGATGGATTTTTTTGTTTGTACAGTTTTGTTAAACATTGTGTTTCTAGGGAGGCTTTCAACCCTCTTCTGCTTATCTCTACCTCAGGTCAGACAGACTGAAGGAGGACTCCACTATGATGAGAAACAAAATAGGATCTGTAGTAGAAATTACATTTGTGATTATTTTTCACAAGACTTCAGTAGATTTATTAATCAGAAAATATTGTATGTAAGAAGATATTAGTTAAAGAGTAATGTTTTAAGGGAGGGCCAGGCAAATATCATGCATTCCTTACCTAATAACTCAGTTAAGAACTAGGTCATGGTACCTACTTTTTGGAACCAAACAAGAACTATCTGGGGAAGAGCCATGAAAAAAAGACAATCAATCTTCATCAACTCTGTCGTCAAGAACAAGGAGTTGTGGTAACCTTAGGCATCTAAGACACAGATAACTCAAGGTGAAAACCAATAAGGACAGAAGAGCAAGCCTTGTCCAGGCCTGCCCCCAAATGGAAAACTGTAGCCCTGGTAAGCCCAAGACTAGCCTTGGGCAATGATAATGCACTAATATGAATTACTGCCACTTGCTATGCAAATTATACCTAAAATAACCTAACTGCCATAGAACCTCCATTGCTAATGCTTAAAAGGACTTTGTAAGCTCTTTTCTGAATTGTCACCATATTGCTTTTGTGTATGAAATATCACAACATGCTGAAAAAATATCTTTCTGATTGCAGAAATGGATGGTAGTCTTTTGTGGGATTTCTCCAGGATCCTCACAGTTTAAAAATATTAACTTAAAAAGTAAACTTGGAAACAAAAAAGGCTATATGTTGAAATTCATACATATGTTTCTTAAATAAAATCCTGAATTGTATGAATAAAATTTTACTATATTGACAGAACTAGATATATCAAATTTTATAATTTTATAGATTGGCCCTTACTATTTTATAACTACAAATTTGCTTCATGATGAGCTATCATTTTGTAACTCACATGTTTAATAATATCTATTTATGTTATTTTATGCACAAGAGTGATTGCCTAGATATGTATGAGAACCACATGGACCCTCAGTGACCAGAAGAAGACAGAATATTTCCTGGAAGAAGGGTTATAGGCAGTTGTTAATTGATGTAAGAGTACTGAGATGCAAAATGATAACCATCTTCAAAAACATTATTTAAAATATTTTAAAATTATGATAATTATAACATCTTCCTAAATGATTTTCTAATTGCTACTGTACTCAAGTTAGTATTGAGAAGTTCCCTAAGGCTCTTGATATATCACAGATGTGTGTGTGTGTGTGTGTGTGTGTGTGTGTGTATACATCATGCCTATATATGCATATGTATATAAATTAGGGGAATTATATTATATGTGATACCAAATTTGCTAGATTAAAAGAAAATGATAGATCACCATCTGTGAATTAGAGCAATATAAGATGTTAATTAGTTTTACAGAAATTATATGGTTTGCCACATTAAAATATCATCATGTATATTTATTTGAAATTATATTGGAAGTCCTAGGTAAAAAAATTTCTTAGGCCTCAAATGAATTTCCAAGTACTTAAAGTAATTTAAATTATTTTCTCTATGATTTCACAAAAATGCTAGCTATACATTGGAAGACAATATTTTGAGATTATGAAGAGGGTAAGAGTACAATATGCAACAAAAAATAATAGGGAAAACTTATTATTAACCCACAAAATGAAATCAATTAATATTTCAAAATATTAAGAATGTCTGTTTCAAAAATTTCATAACATCTCTTCTGTAGGTTCTGTTTCTCCAAGTACAAGAATGTAAGTTGAAGAATTATGATATATAGTGTAATTATACAAATTGTATTTGTCTTAAAGATACTCAATTGTGTGTGAATGGAATTGTTTTCAACTGACAGCAGGATTGTAGAACCAGAAGATAGAAAAATAAGAACATCTATAATATAGGACCTGGGCAGTAGTAAATAGTGTCTAAGGTAGTCAAATTTCATATTAACTTACACACTTAAATAAAAGCAAGAGTCAGAAATATCATGCTTGTAATTTTATTGTTCTTATGAAGATAAATTATGACCACATTGTTCCAGTTGCATTGTTCAGCAAGAATTTTATCTTCTTACTTTTTTCTGAAAAAGAAAATGCATAAGAAAGTTACAGTGAGTGGTTGTGGTTTGCTGCTTGGTTATGTTTGGCTTTTTTTCTTGGATCAGAAGCACCCTGGACTGACCCTTTGAACCCCACTCCAACTATAGGAACACCAGACTCACTCTTGAGGGAGGGGAGACAAAACTGGACTTGGCCAGGAGTGGAGACTGAACTAAGCATTATTGGGTCAGTGGGACCATAGGACTCTCCGCTCCCTGCCCAGGGAGGAGATGGGGAGTTGCGGAGAAGAAAAATGACAAGATATAGTGGGAGGGGGAAGGGACCTTGAATAAGGATATACAGGGATGGGAAAAAAATTTCAGAGGGAAAGCTGAACACAAAGTAAATATATGTGTAGCAATCTTATTTGCATTTCCACCCTTGATAAGCCATGCTTATGATTCTTATCCTCTTTATAGTTATTGCTAATTTTTCCTCATTTTAAATTTATGTAACTGTTTTTTTGTTAAATACAAAATAAAGAAGGGAAAAAAAGAAAGTTACAGTGAAAGAATAATAAGATGAATTTTCTCATTACATTCTGGCATGTGTAAATGGTTTACAATAAGGACCATTCCTTTTTCTCATTCTTTATAATTTTTTCCCTTTCAATCTGGTTCTTTTTACTCATTGTGGCTAATCAATTACACATGATGTAAATGAATTGTGGGTTATAAGATGAAGAACATATATTTTATTGGTTGAATAGCCTTAGCATAAATAAATTTCATCTTAAACTCCAGAATAGGGCATCAGCCTATGATTACATTTCTTTGGACAGAAGGAAGAAGATTGGGAATTCAAGGCCATATTTCGCAAATAGCAAGTACAGAATGCCACTTAGGAAGTAGGTCTCAAAAACTCATTACAAGTTATAAGACATTATAGAAAGATGTCTACTGGGAAACAGCCTAACTGAATTAAACACTCTATGACAATAGCTCATTCCATTGACTTGCAATATGCTAATCAATGGTAGTAAAAGTCACTGACAAAGATGGTTCACCACACAACAATACAAGAGACCAAATACCAATACGAATATAGCCTCAATTTCAAATATTGTGAATGTTTTAAGACAAAATCTTAATATAAATAGAGTGAGAATATAAAAACATCAGAATATATCTGTGTATGTGTGTATTTCTATTAGATTGCTGAATTATTGGTTGTCTGTGTTAATGGGGGGTGAGAAGAAATGAAGACATATACTATTAGTATTTAACTTGATCTGATGACTTCTAGTTGTTGGTTTAAGAGAAAACTGCTCTTTATGCATAAACAATGGTAAATCATGTCATAAAGCATATATAGCCATTGCCCTTCATAATCTCAAAATCCTGAGAAGTACAGAAAACATAAATGATCTTTTTATAACACCAAAGAATATCAAATGACAAGGAGAATGCAAACTATGTAAAATAAGTGTATTAAAAGATGAGTTAGGATAGCATGTGATTGCATACCTAGAGAATTTAGAAAGAGAATACAAGAGAAATAAATAAAAATCCTACTTGTTAATGTATTCTTCATTACTGAGGAAACTGGCCCTGAGATGGTCCCTATGATCTGCCTCATGCCTGAGATGGGCCTTGCTGTGGTCCAGGCTGAAGGGATCGATTCTGTTGTGAATCTCCCTGTGGGGGTGGGCCTTGCTGTGGTCCAGGCTGTGGAGGTTGGTTATACTGTGGGCCTCCCTGTGGGGTGGGCCTTGCTGTGGTCCAGGCTGTGGAGGTTGGTTCTGCTGTTGGCCTTTCTGAGGGGGTGGGCCTTGCTGTGGTCCAGGCTGAGGGCCTACATTCTGCTGTGGGCCTCCCTCTTGGGGTGGGCCTGTATGATTTTCATTATCAGGGGGCCAGTTATATTGTTGACCTTGCTGGGGTGGACCTTGCTTAGGAGCATATTCTTGGGGGAATCCTGAAAAATGTGGTCTGGGATTAGGGCTCTGGTGTGTAGTCTCAAGTTACTAATTGGTACAGCATAAGAAGAGACATATTTAATAGTGAATCAATTACCCACTTATCTTTATAAACAACTCAATGACTATGACATAGTTCCCCTCCTTCTTTTGTAAATCACCATCATGATCACTCACAACTAGGTTCTATGAAATTTTTTTCTTATATAGCTATATATTGAAGGTATCAAACATTGTATCTTGAAGCTTGGAACTATCATTTGAAGTCACAGACAAACAATTTTCCAAGTATTGTTCATGAATAAGTAAGAAGCACATAGCTAAGATTTTCAAATGAATATTGTAAATATCCTACTCAAAAGACTCCTAGGCCCTTTCTTCCTCTGTTCTAAATTCACTGAAACAACACTCATGGTTATCCACTGAAGACTTAGTTACCCTATGGTAACAGCTTACTTACTTTTGTGAGCATAGCTTTTTGATATTAATTTTACAACACAGGCAGTTGAATTTGGAAATAGAGCCATAACTTTTGATCCTTTTGTTCAAACATTTACTCAAGTTTCTATTGTACATGACCACACCTAAATTTGGGGGGGTTGAATACGGATTCAAATACAGTACCTTGTTACTTATTCTACAGACTTGCCTTTCTATTAATGCTTTTCTCTATCTCTGCCTCTTCCATGAGAGTCCTGTTAATCTGTTAATGAAACAGATTCATTAAACAAAGTACTCCTAGGTTTTCTTACCTTCACTGAAATACTGAGTAGAGCTCAGGGCCAGAAAGGCCACTGTGCACAGTACAACCAGCATCTTGGACAAAGCTCTGGAGTTTCTTCTTTGTCTGTGCTGCATGCAGTGGGGTAGCTGCCTTTATAAGACACAGCAGAAGAATGGTGCCTTTGACATACATCTTAGGTGACCTCACATTTGACAAAATAGGAAACACTGCACCCTTGACTCCTCTTTGGAGCTCCTGCCAGGTACCATGTCATGAGGCATTGGCAGTGTGACTTGAACTAAGAGTTGAAGGAGATATAGTTATTATATGACATTAATCCTTGTATTTTAATACAGTATTTGCTATTACATATTTTTATTGTATTTTGTATTCAGTTTACACATAAGCCCATTGCTATTTTTGCAAGAATAGAGAGACTGTATACATTTTTATCTCATTTCCACAAAGAGCATGACACTGAAACTTTAGTTGTGACTCTTACATATGTTTGCTATCAGATAAAGGTCATTTTCATTAGGAAGATGGATTCTCTGTTAAACACATCTTAAGCAGGCCCACGAAGACTAAACAAAATTCTGTTTTTCATTCCAAATTGTGAATATTTGAAATTTTATGTTTTCTGAAATATTTTGTTCATTTGGTGTGTAATTTCTTGAATGAGTGTGTGTATATCCACGTATGTGCATGTGTGTGTGTTTGTGTGTGTGTGTGTGTGTGGTTGTGTAATTCTTACATGTATGATATAGCATGGACAGAGGGCACATTTGGCTATTGGAACCCAGATGAAACTTTCTGCCTTCTACTTATAGTAGATATTCCATTGGCCTGAAATCACCATGTTGAGATTATAATTGGCTTGAGAGTACCCAGAGGTCCATGTTTCTTCTTATCTCAGATCACAATTGCTGGCATATTAGCAGTTTGCTCTCTCAACTGGCTTTTTACTTGGGTTCAAGGGGAATTTAACTTGGTTTCTCATTGTCAGGAAAAAAGCCTTTACTGACTGAGACTTACCTACAGTCCTAAAATATTTGATCCCTGTTAAGACAAAATACTACTAAAAGTGCCATGGATTTTCTATAATATTGTAAGACATAAATATCTTTTATTGACATGGATGTGCCCATGCTATTTAATTTTTCTGATTTTCCACAGCCAAATACTTTTCCAGGATGTTCAATGAAATCAGGATTATAATTTCTTACTTTTAAGAAAAGTTTTCAATCACTGCTAGTGACCAATGATTAATGATTAAAAATGATTAGTTAAGAAAATGGCCATCAACTTCAAATTTCTGTCACATTACATGTGCTGTCATGTATAATCCATGTATAGTCTGTTTCTATTCTGTTTTCTTAGATTTTTCTGTATTATGGAATATTTTCTCTGCTACATCTTCATAATAATTGTCTCCAAACTCTTTCTTAATCAAAAGTGCCAGTATTAGAAGTTATTTAATATTTTCTTTGTGTCACTCCTTACTGAGTAACTAGCTTCCTTTTAGGCATTTCAGAATAATTTATAAAATACCACACATCATTTTCATTTCTATTTTTCAGTATGTCATTCTATGTTTAATTTAAAATCATTTAAAGAGACACCATCACAATTCTAACCAACTGTCTTGTTTTGTTCTTTTGACTGTGTATATATTCTGTCATATTTGAGAATAGACAGTTCATCTACTTTATCTAGGACAGAGGTTGTTAGCATAGGCAGCTGGTCTTTCCCATCATACTATTCAAATCATCCATTCTTGCTCAATTTAGTACATAATTAATTTCAAATTTGGTGCATTGTTATACTATGGTAGTAGTAGTGGAGAATCATGGGACTGGAAATTAAAGCCAAGCTCATTCTTGAATGCAACTAGCTGTATGCTCCACTATATGTATTATTTGTACTTTCCTGAGATTTCACATATTTTTTCAGATAATGTTTTATAGGCAACATAGCCTTGAATAGTAAGAGATTATGGCTTGAAAATTCATACTGATATATGGAAATGGGATAAGTGCTTGCCATTAACTTTACTAGTTAAATGTCAAGTATTATTTGGTAAGGTACAATCCCCTAGGGATTTTCCATTTTGCCACAATTGTCTTTTTTACTGCAAACCATGCAGTGGCGTAGTACCTTGATATGACTCACCCACAGGCTTACTTATAGTTATCCTTAAGGTAAAATAAAAATGCAATATTAGAGAAATGGTAACTGGTGAGTGGTTTAGAAAGTGATCTCATGGAAAACCCATCTCTACTCTTTACTAATTCCTTTACATATCACACAATTATTACCATTTCCCTGACCTTCTTCAGTGTCAACAAAGTGTGAGAGAGATTAATGCATCATAAAAGAAAAATATCACCATGATAAATGATGATGGAAGACCTAAAAGCAAATAATGTTGCATAAAAGAAGCTCTGTGAATCCTTGAGTAAAACAGGAGCAAGATCCAAAGAAAATGGTGTTTCCTGAAGCTTTAGGCAGATGCTAGTCTTATAATATGAACTGAACAACTAATATACGACCAATATGCCTTCATTTCCAGAGAATGAAACTCCTGGTTCTCATATTAGTTCTGCATAACTCCTAAAATAATTTTTAGTCCAAGACAGCAGACAAAGAAGGTTTGATGTCTACAAAGCCAAGAAAAATGTTTATGCTGGATAAGCCTTTTCTCCATGTGCTCAAGGGTTCAGCCCCAATTATGTTTTCTATGTGCACATCCTTCAGTAGTGTTTTCATTTGGGTCCATATATACTTTTTTCTCTTGTTAATGTTTTTGGTTTTATATTTTTGAGAAGTTCATACACAAATACAGTTTTTATATCATTTTTCTATGTTCTTTCCTTATTAGAATAACAGTCAGGGCATAATCCAGGCCGTCATGCAATTCTGATACAAACATCCCCTCCCGAAAAGGGCAGAGGTCCCAAGGTGGGTCAGTTCAACATGGAGTATGCACTCCAGGCAAGTCTGAATTTTTCGTCCCAATATTAAGTCTGGGTTATGCTCTCCTCTGCAGGGAATGGGCCCTAAGGGGCCAACCCTTTTACAGGAATAGAATTTGAACCTACCCCTCCAAGCTCTACATACTACCCCTTGCTAATCGATAGTTGCCTACCCTTGGTGAGCCTAGTTCTTTTTCCTTTTGTTTCCCAGGGACAGTTCTTGATTCAATGTGAGCTCCAGAGCTCCAGACATGCCTATTTGTAAAACTCCCCTTCATACTCCCTATCTGCTTGGTCATACAGACCCTTCTCCCCCACTCTCAAGCTGTAAGTGGAGCTCAGCCCAGTGCTCATCCAAGGATCTCTGCCTCCATCTCCAATCATTCTTGGATGTAGGTTCTGTGATGACACTTAGGGTGATTATTCATTTGATTATAGGGGAAGTCCTGTTTTGGCACCCTCTCTCTTATTGGTTTCAGGACTATCCAGGGACATCCTGTGGGTTCTTGGGTGTTTCCCTAGACCCTGGTCTCTTTCCAACCCTGCAGTGGCTTCCTCTGTCAAAATATACATCTCTTATTCTTCTCCCTTTTTGTTATTCCTCTCACTTGACCATTCCTTTTCTCATGATTTAATCCCACCTCTTCTTGGTTGCTACCTTCTATGGGCCCAATTTGCTAATGAGATTTTTATTTTCTGTTTTCAGGAGTATTTCTGGATGTCTCTCTTAAATTCTTCCTGATCCCAAGCTTTCATATAGTTGTGGTTTGCAGTTTGTGTATGCTTTGTATTTTGTCTAAAATTCACTTATGAGTGAGTATATCCTGTGACTAACTTTCTGGGCTTCTGAAACTTCACTCAGGAGGTTATTCTCCATATCTATGCATTTGTCTGCAAATTTTAGGATGTCATTCTTTTTACTGCTGAATAGTACTCAGTTTGTAGATATACCACAGTTTGTTAATCCATTATTCAGTTGAGGGTATCTAGGTTGTTTCCATGTTCTTGGTATTACAAGTAATGCTTCAATGAACATAGATGAGCTAATGACTTTGGAGTATGAGTGTTCATCTTTTGGGTTTATGCCCAATAGTGGTATTACTGGATACTTGCGGAGATTGATTTTTTGTTTTCTGAGGAATCACCATACTGCATTCCAGAGTGCCTGTATGAGTTTATACTACCACCAACAATGGAGGATTCTTTCCCTTGCACATTTATCTGATGACTAAAGATGTTGAGCAATATTTTAAATGACTTTTGCCGTTTGTGGTTCTTTTGTAGCAAAATCCCTTTTTCACTCTGATTTCCACTTTAAATTGAGTTATTTATAAGTGTGTGCTCTAGTTTTATAAGTTCTCTCTATATTTTAAAGATCATTTCTCTGTCAGATGTAGGGTTGGTAAAGATCTTTTGCCATTCTGTATGATGTCATTTTTTCTTGACTGTGTCCCTTGCCTTCAGAAGTCTGTCATTGCATGAGGTCCCATTTATTGATTGTTGTTCTTAGTGTCTGTGCTACTGGTATTTTATTTAGGAAGAGGTCACTTGTGCCTATGTGTTGGAGGATGCTTCCTACTTTTATTTCTATATAGTTCAGTGTAGATGGGTTATGTTGAGGTCTTTGATCTGCTTGGATTTAGGTTTTTTTGCAGGATGACAGCTTGGATCTATTTGCACTGTTCTACATACTACCATCCAGTTCCATTTGTTAAAAATACAATCTCTTTTCATTGAAATTTTTGGCCACTTTTTCAATGGTGAGGTGTTCATAGGTGTGTGGGTAAGGTCGCATTTGTGATTCTTTTCCATTGATTCACAAGTCTGTTTTTATACCAGTACCAGGCTGTTTTTTACTACTGCAGCTCTATAGTATAGCTTTAAGTGAGGGGTAGTGATGCCTTCTGAGATTCTTGTATTGATCAGCATTGCTTTGCAATCCTGGATTTCCTGTTATTTCATATGAATTTGAGTATTGTGTTTTTGAGTACTGTAAATAATTCTATTGACATTTTCTTGGGAATTGCATTGAATCTGTAGATTGCTTTTGGTAAGAATGCCATTTCTACTATGTTGATCCTACCTATTCAGAAGCTTAGGAGATCTTTCCATTTTCTGATATCCTGTACAATTTCTTTCTTCTGCAATTTAAAATTTTTGTTACACAGATCAGCTACTTTTTTGGTTAGAGTATGCCAAGATATTTAATGTCTTTTGCAGCTATTACAAAGGATGATGTTTTCCTTATATCTTTTCAGGCCTTTTACTCTTAGTTCATAGGAGAACTGTTGATTTTTTGAGTTATTCTTCTACCCTACCACATTTCTGAAGGTGTTTATCAGCTGCAGTAGTTTCTTGGTAGACCTTTTCAGGTTACTTGTGTATACAGTCATCTGCAATTAGAGATAGTTTGATTCTTTTTGTTTTTGTGTCCCCTTAATCTCCTTTCCTTCTCTTATTCCTTTGGCTAAACCTTTGAGAACTATGTTGAGTAGGTAAGGAGAGAGGGGACAGCCATGATTTGTTCCTGATTTTAGTGGAATTGCTTTGAGTTTTTCTCCATTTAGTATGATGCTGCCTGCCAGCTTACTACTGTATATCATCTTTATTATATGTAGGTATTTTCCTAGTATTCTTAATCTCTCTATGATCTTTTTTCAAACAAATGTTGGATTTAGTCAAAGTCATTTTCAACATCTTAGGAGATGATCATGCAGTTTTTTCCTTCAGTTTGTGTATATGATTGATAACATTCAGTTTTTCATATGTTGAACCATCCTTGCGTCTCTGAGGTGAAGCCTACTTGATCCTGGTGGATGACTTTTTCTATATGTTGTTAGATATTTGTGTATGTTGCTGTTGCCACAATTTTATTGAGAGTTTTTGCATCAATGTTCATTACAGATATTGGTCTGTAATTTTCTTATTTGATGTATGTTTGAGTGCCTTGGGTTCAGGGTGATTGTGGCCTCATAAAATGTGTTGGGCAAAAGTTCCTTCAGTATCTACTGTATAGAACAGTTTGAGGAATATTGGTATTAGTTCTTCTTTGAAGGTCTGGTAGAATTCTGCAGTGAAAACATTTAGACCTGGGTTTTTTGATTTGGGAGACTTTTAGTAAGATCTTCAATTTCCTTTGGGATTATAGGTCTGTTTAGGACATTTATTTGATCTTGATTTAATTTTGGTAAGTGTTATCTGTCCAGAAAGCTGTCCATTTCATTTGGAATTTCCCTTTTAAAGCACGACCTAATAATTCTCTGGATTTCCTGGGTGTCTGTTCTTATGCCCTCCTTTTCATCTCTGATTTTGTCACTTTGGATACTCACTCTCTCTCTCCCTCTTGGTTAATTTAATAAGGGTTTTTCTAGTCCATCTGGGTGACTTTTCAAAGAACCAACTCTTTTGGTGGGTATAGTAGTCTGATTTGGCAGCCATGCTCTCTTGATGTTTGTATGACTTCTGACAAGTACCTTCATACTTACATTGTTTCCATTGAATAGTCTAGTGTTGTTCTGATGAATCTGTCTTATATGTAATGTGGCCTTTTTCCTTTGCAACACTCAGTATGTTTTCTTTGTTCTGTAGCTTTTATGGCTTGAGTATTATGTGGCAATCAGATTGTTTTAGCGGATTGTCTAGTCTCTTTGGTGCTCTGTACACTTCTTTTATCTTTATAGGCCTTTCCTTCTTTAGGTTGGGTAAGTTTTCTTTTATGATTGTAGTAGTGAATATATTCTCTGTGCCATTGAGCTGGCATTCTTTTTCTTCTTTCATTCCAATTATTCTATGGTTTGGTCTTTTCATCCTGTCCTAAATTTTCAGGACACTTTGTGCATGGCTTCTTTTGGTTTTAGCATTTTCTTTGATTGATGATCTATATTCACTATTGTATATTCCATTCTAGAGACTCACTTTTCCATATCTTGGATTATCTTAACTATGCTCACAGCTGGTAGTTCAGTTTACTTTCTTCAGGTTCTATTTCCAACTTTGCTTTGCTGATGAAATAGAAACTCAACATGTACCAATTGAAAAAATGGGGCCTGATAAAATGATCGGGAGCTAAATCCTTTTATGCAAGGAGAGAAATGAATTAGGAAGGGGAATAAAGGGTGTGGTTGCCTCAGCGTAAGAACCCCAACAGCTAAATTTCACAACTTGTGAAAAGAAATTAAAGCTAAGAGATGGGTGTGGTGATGTATGTCTTTTATACCAGCACTTGTAGGAAAGATTCTGGAAGATCTCTGAGATTGAGACAAGTATCACTTAGAGAGTGAGTTAAAGAACATCCAAGCTTAGGCATTGAAACAAGGGGTGGGAATCAATTTAGAGTCCAATGTGAGGCCAAGCATGTGTCAGGAGAGCCCTACAATATATTCCCTAAGAGACCATTTCCTGAAGCTGTGAAGTTAAAACCTGGATTTCGAGATCCTAGAATTTAGAAGCAACAGAGTCAACGTGACCTTTTCAAGGAAAGCTGCTAACATGGATTAAAAAACAACATAGGAGTAAAAAAACAACATCTTGAAGTCAACAATGCAGAAAGAAGATGCAGATCAGAAGAACATTTTGACATTTGACATGGAGAGCCATAGTTTGGAGTTCTCCCAGTTGGCTTTTAGTCATGCTTTGTTCCAATATTTCCTGCTTAGCTTCCCTTCCTATTATTTGGAACAGTAATATATATCCTGTGTCATTATATGTTGGCAGCATGCAATCTAATATTTGCATTTTAATTTTCATCTACTAGATAATTACAATTAAGAAATTGTATTAAACTAAGAGGAGACAATAAATTTGACTTTTTAAACATTGCTGACACTGTAAAAAAATAAAGTCATTTGAGTTGGCATTTTAGCATTATGATGGCTACAAAAATTTGGACCAATAACTAGATTGTAAAGATATGTGTATATATATATATTTGTATATACATATTTAAGTGTATACATGTATGGTAACATGCATCTATGTATAGCTTATATGCATACACATGCATACACATAAATAAAAGTGTTTTACCAAGATTAATTGGAAGAAAAACTATTACAGTAATTTTATACATTTACCATGGGTGTTTACATTTTAATAACCAAAGAGCCCACAGCTCCTTTGTCCTGAGCAGACTAAGGGGTGAGTCTATGCACTCAACCTCCTAGGCCAAGAGGAGACTTTCTCTCAAGACAAAGACACAGGCACAGCACTACACCTACACACTGCCCTTCCCTAAACCAAAAATTACTGGGAGACCCTTTTTAATTCCCAGTCACACACTTGGAGGGACATCCGAGGACGGAACCCTGCCACAAACAGAAAACATTTCTTCATACACCAGTGTCTAAAATTCCCATAGAACCTTGTTATCAGAGCAGATTAAGAGAGCTAACCAAGGAAGCTGACTAAGAGTGAAGTAAGAACTGTCCAAGAGCAAACACTGTAGCAGTTAGAGACACAAAACTCCCAGACACAAGACTAAGAGCGGACTAAGAGCTGACAAAGATGAATCAAAAGAGCAATGGGCAGACACCAGTGTAAGAATAAACATAAGAGACCATAGCTTCCAGTTCTGCTCCCAGACCAAGTACTGTCTGCAGAGTCCCAGCGCACTCTGGAGCAGGGCGGTTAAACTCTGCTGGTGACCATACCCACAGCTCCTGCTGAGGGAAGTTGCACGGCTACGCACTGCCACCTCAAACTGAGTGAGTCAACAACTGCAGGGGTCTCCAAAGGACAGACTCAGACCCTGCCAAGAGGTGAGGAGGGGTCACCAGGCCCAAGCGCCTATATCCCAGCCTGGGAGGGAGAGTTGAGCTCCCATAGCTTTCGGTTCCGCTCCCAGACCAAGTGCTGTCTGCAGAGTCCCAGCACACTCTGGAGCAGGGGCAGTTAAACTCTGCCGGGCACCATACCCACAGCTCACCAGACAGGTGACAGGAGGCACATAAACCCGAGTGCCACAACTGACCAGGAGCCATCTAATCGTGAACCACTGAAGCCATGGGCAAACGTCAGTGCAAAAAATTACATAATAATACAAAGGACAACATAGTAACTCCAGAAGAGAGTGGCGATCTTACAAGGAAAAGACCTGAAGTGAGCAATGAAGAGGAAACAGAAGGAAGCAACACCAAAAATTCCTTTTCGATGATAATCGAAGCTCTAAAAGAAGATATGAAAAAAAGCCTTAAAAAAATAGAAGAAAATACAAACAAAAAAATGGAAGAGATGAAGAAATCTATGAAAGAAATATGGCAGGAACTAAAATCTGAAATAAAAGCTGAAATAGAAGCAATAAAAAAGGCACAAAATGAGGCAAAGATGGAAAGAGAAAACCTGAATAAAAAAGCTGGAACCACAGATACAAGCATAACAAACAGAGTTCAAGAGAAGGAAGATAGAATCTCTGAAGTGGAAGACTCAGTAGCTCAAATAGATATATCAGTCAAAGAAAATAGTAAAACTAAAAAGGCCATAACTCAAAATGTTCAGGAAATCGGGGACACCATGAAAAGACCTAATTTGAGAATAATAGGAATAGAAGAAGGAGAAGAATACCAGCTCAAAGGCACAGATAATGTTTTCAATAAAATCATAGAAGAAAACTTTCCTAACCTGAAGAAGGAAATGCCTATAAAGATACAAGAAGCTTACAGAACATGAAATAGATATGATCCCAAAAAAAAGTCAGCTAGCCACATTATAATCAAGCCACAAAAAATACAGAACAAAGAAAAAATTTTAAGAGCTGCAAAAGAAAAGTACCAACTCACATATAAAGGCAGACTTAGCAGAATAATACCTGACTATTCAATGGAAACGATGAAAGCTAGAAGGGCTTGGTCAGAAGTTATACAGACGCTAAAACAGCATGGCTGCCAAACTAGAATACTATATCCTGCAAAATTATCAATCACCATAGATGGAGTAAACAAGGTATTTCAGGACAAAGTCAGACTGAAAGAATATCTATCTACCAATCCAGCACTACAAAGAGTATTAGAGGGAAAACTATAACCTAAGGACTTCAGATACACCCATGAAATCACAATCAATAATTCCACAGAAGAATACGCTAGAGAAAAGAAATACAAACAAGTTGCCACCAAAAATGGCAGGATATATGAATCAATGGTCACTAATTTCCCTTAATATCAATGGTCTCAATTCTCCTATAAAACGTCACACACTAACAAGATGGATACAACAACAGAAGCCATCCTTCTGTTCCTACAAGAAACACACCTCAACTGCAAAGACAGACACAGGCTTAGAATAAAGGGTTGGGAAAAGATTTTCCAGTCAAACGGTCCTAACAAACAAGCGGGGGTTGCAATCCAAATATCTAACAAAGTAGACTTAAAGCTAAAAGCAATTAAAAGGGGCCAAGATGGTCACTACTTAATCATCACAGGGAAAATTGGTCAAGAGGAGATTTCAATCTTAAATATTTATGCTCCTAATATAGGGGCACCTACATATGAAAAAGAAACACTGCTAAAGCTCAAATTCCACATCAATTCTTACACCCTGATAGTGGGAGACTTCAATATCCCACTTTCAACCCTGGATAGATCAACCAGACAGAGACTCAACGGAGAAATAAGGAGCCTAAATGAGGTTATGATGCAAATGGATTTCATAGATATCTACAGATCCTTCCACCCAAAGGCAAAGGAATATACATATTTCTCAGCTCCTCATGGAACTTTCTCCAAAATTGACCACATAATTGGTCATAAAGCAAATATCAGCAGATACAAAAAATTGAAATAATCCCTTGTAACATATCGGACCACCAGGGCCTAAAGTTAGAGTTCAACAACATCAAAACCCAAAGAAAGCCTACCAACTAATGGAAACTAAACATCATTCAGCTGAACCATCTCTGGGTCAAGGAAGAAATTAAGAAAGAAATCAAAGCCTTCCTAGAATTTAATGAAAATGAATCCACAACGTATCCAAACTTGTGGGACACAATGAAAGCAGTCTTAAGAGGAAAATTCATAGCGCTAGATGCCTATATGAAAAACCTAGAGAAATCCCACACTAGAGACCTAACAGCTCAGCTGAAAGCCTTAGAACAATTAGAAGGGAACTCACCTAAAAGGAGTACACTGCAGGAAATAATCAAACTTAGAGCTGAAATCAATACAATTGAAACAAAAAGAACAATACAAAGAATCAACGAATCTAAGAGTTGGTTCTTTGAGAAAGTTAACAAGATAGATAAGCCCTTAGCCAAACTAATCAAAAAACAGAGAGAGAGTGTCCAAATAAACAAAATCAGAAATGAAAAAAAGGACATAACAACAGACCCCCAGGAAATCCAGAGAATTATCAGGTCATATTTTGAAAATCTGTATTCCACAAAAATGGAAAACCTAGAAGAAATGGACAGCTTTCTGGACAGGTACCATTAACCAAAATTAAATGAAGATCAGATTAATTGCTTAAACAGGCCTATAACCCTTAAGGAAATTGAAGTTGTCATTAAAAACTTCCCCAAAAATAAAAGTGCTGGTCCAGATGGTTTCAGCGCCAAATTCTACGAGATATTCAAAGAAGAATTACTACTGTTACTCCTCAAATGATTTCACACAGTAGAAACTAAAGGAATATTGCCAAATTTCTTTTATGAGGCCACAATCACCCTAATACCCAAGCCACTCAAAGACACAACAAAGAAGGAGTATTACAGACCAATTTCCCTCATGAATATTGATGCGAAAATTCTCAACAAAATTTTGGCAAACTGTATACAACAATGCATATCCCTCAACTGAAGAATGGATTAACAAACTGTGGTACATCTACACAATGGAATACTACTCAGCAGTAAGAAAAAATGATATCCTAAAATTCACAGGCAAATGGATGGATTTGGAGAATATCCTCCTGAGCGCAGTATCACAAACTCAGAGAGATAAGCAGGGGATGTACTCACTCACTAGTGGTCTCTAAACAAACAAACAAGAAAAAAAGCCAAACATGCCCAAGCAGCAAACCACAACCACTGAACAGCTTGGGATCAGAAACACCCTGGACTAACCCTTCAAACCCCAGTCCATCTATAGGAACACCTGACTCACTCTTGAGGGAGGGGGGACAAAACTGGATTTGGCCGGGAGTGAAGACTGATCCAAGCATTATTGGGCCAGTGGGACCATAGGACTGTCTGCTCCCTGCCAAGGGAGGGGGTGGGGAGTTGCAGAGAAGAAAAATGACCATATGTGGTGGGAGGGGGAAGAGACCTTGAATAAAAATATACAGGGATGGAAAAAACATTCAGAGGGATAGCTGAACACAAAGAAAATATATGTGTAGCAATCTTATTTGCATTTCCACCCTTGATAAGCCATGCTTATGATTATTATCCTCTCTATAGTTTTTGTTAACTCTTCCGCATTTTTAAATTCTATTTACTGTTTTTTTGATAAATACAAAATAAAGAAGGAAAAAAAAAAGAAAAAAAAAAGAAGATATCATCCACCATGACCAAGTAGGCTTCATCCCAGAAATGCAGGGATGGTTTAACATACGAAAAACTGTAAATGCTATCCATCATATAAACAAACTAAAGGAACAAAACCACATGATCATATCCTTAGATGTGGAAAAAGCCTTTGACAAAATCCAACACTCCTTTATGATTAAAGCCCTGGATAGACTAGGAATACAGGGAGAATACCTAAATATAATTACGGCGATTTACAAGAAGCCGACAGCCAGTATCAAACTTAATGGAGAAAAACTCAAAGCAATCCCACTAAAGTCAGGAACTAGACAAGGATGTCCTCTCTCCCCTTATCTATTCAATATATTTCTCGAAGTTTTAGCTAAAGCAATAAGGGAACGAAAAGAGATTAAGGTCATACAAATTGGAAAAGAAGAAGTGAAGTTTCTCTATTTGCAGATGATATGATTGTATACATAAGTGACCCACAAAATTTCTTCAAGGAACTGCTACAGCTGATAAACACCTTCAGCAATGTAGCAGGACATAAGATTAACTCAAAGAAATCAGTAGCCCTTCTATACACTAAAGATAGAAGAGCTGATAAAGAAATAAGGGAAATATTACCTTTCATAATAGCTGCAAATAGTATTAAATATCTTGGAGTAACTATAACCAAAGAAGTAACAGACCTATTTGACAAAAATTTTAAATCACTGAAGAAAGAAATTGAAGAGGATATCAGAAAGTGGAAAGCTCTCCCATGTTCCTGGATTGGTAGTATCAACATAGTAAAAATGGCAATTCTACCAAAGGCAATCTACAGATTTAATGCACTGCCCATCAAAATCCTGACCCAATATTTTTTGGACCTTGAAAGAACAATACTCAATTTCATTTGTAATAACAGGAAAGCCAGGATTTCCAAAACAATTTTACTCAACAAAAGAACCTCAGGAGGTACCACCATCCTTGACTTCAAGCTATACTATAGAGCTACAGTAATAAAAACAGCCTGGCACTGGCATAAAAACAGACTTGTGGATCAATGGAATAGAATTGAGGATCCAGACATTAACCCAAAAACCTATGAACACCTGATCTTTGACAAAGAGGCCCAACACATTCAGTGGAAAAAAGATAGTATATTTAACAAATGGTGTTGGCATAGCTGGATGGAAGTGTGTAGAAAAATGCAAATAGGTCCAAGCCTGTCACCCTGCACAAAACTCAAATCCAAGTGGATCAAAGACCTCAACATAAACCCAGCCACTTTGAACTTGATAGAAAAGAAAGTGGGAAATACACTTCTTTGAATTGGCCCAGATGTCTACTTCCTAAATATAACAAGAGTGGCACAGACACTACGTCCAACAATCAATAAGTGGGATCTTCTGAAGTTTGGAAGCTTCTGTAAAGCCAAGGACATTGTCAATAAGACAAAACGACAGCCTACAGACTGGGAAAAGATTTTCACCAACCCTACAAGTGATGGAGGACTGATCTCTAAGATATATAAAGAGCTCAAGAATTTAGAGCCCAAAACCTTGAATAACCCTACCAAAAAATGGGGTACAGATCTAATTTCTCAGCAGAGGAACTACGAATGCCTGAAAGGCACTTGATAAAGTGCTCTTCATCTTTAGACATCAGAGAAATGCAAATCAAAACAACTTTGAGATACCACCTAACACCTGTTAGATTGGCTAAGATAAAAGGCACAGATGACAGCCTATGTTGGAGAGGATGCAGAGCAAGGGAAACTCTCCTGCATTGTTGGTGGGAGTGTAAGCTTGATCAGCCACTCTGAAATGCAGTATGGTGATTTTTCAGAAAATTGAGAATCAATCTCCCGAAGGACCCAGCAATACCACTTCTGGTTGTATACCCTAAAGATGCACATTCACACTCCAAAGGTATTAGCTCAATTATGTTCATAGAAGCATTATTTGTAATAGCAAGAACCTGGAACAACCTAGATGTCCCTTAACTGAAGAATGGATTAACAAACTTTAGTGCATCTACAGAATGGAATATTACTCAGCAGTAAGAAAAAATGATATCCTAAAATTTGCAGGCAAATGGGTGGATTTGGAAAATATCCTCCTGAGCGAGGTTTCACAAACCAAAAAAAGATAAGCAAGGGATGTACTCACTCATTAGTGGTCTTTGAACAAACAAACAAGAAAAAAGCAAAGCATGCCCAAGCTGCAAACCACAACCACTGAAGAGCTTGGGATCAGAAACTCCCTGGAATGACCCTTCGGATCCTACTCCACCTAGAGGAACACCTGACTCACTCTTGAGGGAGGGTGGACAAAACTGGATTTTCCAGGAGTCGAGTCTGAACTAAGTGTTATTGGGTCAGTGGGACCATGGGACTGTCTGTTGCCTTGCCAGGGTGGGGATGGGGAGTTGTAGAGAAGAAAAAAATGACCATATGTCTCACGAGGGGGAAGGGTCCTTGAATAAGGATATACAGAGATAGATAAAAAAAATCAGAGGGAAAGCTGAACACAAAGTAATTTTATGCGTAGCAAATTATTTGCATTATCACCCTTGATAAGTCATGCTTATGATTTTTATTTTCTTTATAGTTATTGTTAACTTATCAGCATTTCAAATTCAATTTACTGTTTTTCTTGATAAATACAAAATAAATAAGGAAAAAATTTAAAACCTAAAAAAAAAAATACACATAAGAATATAAAGAATAACAAGGCACCACCAGAAGAAGCTGGTGATTCTACAACATCACTCCATGAGAATTGCAATGAAAAGGAAACAAACTTAAAGACAACTTTATGAAGTTTATATAAGCCTTAAAAGAGGATGTAAAAAAAAAATCCCATGAAGAAACAGAAGAAAATACACACAAAATATTTGAAGAGGTTAATATATCTTTGAAAGAAAATGAAGAAGACCAAGGAAGAAAACAAAAAGGTGAAAGAATCATTTCAAGAAATAAAAATTAAAATAGTAGTAGTAAGGAGATGGGGAGAAGAGAGAGGGACTGGGAGGGGCAGGAGGGTTAAAGGAGTTTGATCAAGCATGGATTAAAAAAATAAAAATTTATTCAAACATTAATAAATAAAAAATAAGAAAATAAAAAGAAGGCACCAAGTGAGGCAAAGCTTGAAACAGAAAACCTGAACAATATAAACTACAGCTGTGAGGATATTAACGAGAACCCAAGAAATGGAAGAGAGAATCACTGAAGTGGTAGATACAAGAGTAGAAATGATACAACACTAAAATAAAAATGCTAAAATGAAAAAAAGGCATAACATAAAACATCCAGGAAATCTAGAACACCATAAAATGACAAACTAGAGAATAAATGGAATTGAAGAAGTAAAAGAAATACCAGCTCAAAGGCACAAAGAATATACTTATTACAATAATAAAAGAAAACTTCACCAACCTAAAGAAGAAACAACCTATAAAGAAATGAAAAGCTTACAGAGTGCTGAAGAGACTAAAGACTCCACCAAAAAATCTGCTTGCCACATTATACTCAAGCCACAAAATTTACAAAAGAAAGAAAAATACTAAGAGATACAAAGGAAAAGGGGTAAATTACCTATATAGGCAGACTAATGCGAATAACACCAGACAATTTAATGGAAACAAAGAAATCATGAAGGTCCTGGACAAAGTTATACAAAAGGAAGAGTTGGAGTATCCAAATTAACAAAATCTGAAATGAAAAAGAAGGCATAACAACTGACAACCAGGAATACCAGAGAATTGTGAGCTTGTACTTTTAAAATCTAAACTCCATTAAAAAAAGAAACCTAAAAGAATGAACAATTTTCTGGACAGATAGGACTTACCAAAATTAAATCAAGATCAGATAAATTCCTAAAAGGACCTATAAAGAAAAAGGAAATTGAAATTCTATCAGACATTCAAAGAAGAAATAACACCAATACTCCTCAAACAGTCCCATACAGTAGAAACTGAAGGAACATTTGCCAAAATCTTTTTTGAGGCCACAATCACCATGATACCCAAGGCACTCAAAGATACATCAAAGACAGTGAATTATAGTCCAGTCTCTCTCATGAACATTGATGCAAAATTATTAAGTAAAATTCTGGCAACAACAAGTTACAAAAGAATGTCATACCCCAAAATCAAGAAGGGTTCATCCCAGAGATTCAGGGATGATTCAACACAGGAAAAACTGAATGTCATCCATCATATAAACAAACTAAAGAAAAAAATGCATGTTGATCATCTGAAAAGTAAAAAACTTCATAAACAAAAATCTAGGATTCATTATGATGAAATTCCTGAAGATATTAGGAATGCAGGGAAAATACCTCAGTATAATAAATATGATATAGAGCAAGCTGACAGCCAGCATCAATCTAAATGGAGAAAAACTCAAAGCAATCCCATTGAATTAGGAACAAGATCTGGCTGTCCCCTCTCTC